>PVKC010044936.1:0-11498 GCA_004027635.1 Crocidura indochinensis | reverse complement strand
CAAAAAAAAAGGGGGGGGGGCCGGGCGGTGGCGCTGGAGGTAAGGTGCCTGCCTTGCCTACCCTAGGACGGACCACAGTTCGATCCCCTGGTTTTCCATATGGTCCCCCAAGCCAGGAGCGACTTCTGAGCGCATAGCCAGGAGTAACCCCTGAGCGTCACTGGGTGTGACCCAAAAAAACAAAAACAAAAACAAACCAAAAAAAAATTGGGGGCCGGCGAGATGGCGAGAGAGGTAAGGTGTTTGCCTTGCAAACGCTAGCCAAGGAATGACCACCGTTTGATCCCCTGTCGTCCCTATGGTCCCCAAGCCAGAAGCAATTTCTGAGCACTTAGCCAGGAGTAACCCCTGAGCATCAAATGGGTGTGGCCCAAAAATCAAAAAAAAATTTATTTTAAAAAATGTAAAATCATTAATTGTTTGATAGAGATTTAAAATAAAAGAAAAATGGTTTTAAGGCAAAGAATTTCCTAAATTGTTGCCTTTTATGAAGCTCTGTAATGTTTCTTCAAATATGAATGCTAATCTAGCTGGATATAATGAATATTTTTGGTAAAATGTTTGTTTTTTTTGAGTTTTTGTTCTATCTTCCTTTTTTATCTTCTGGTTTATATGGTTTTATTGAATAGATCTGCTGTAAATCTTGTGAGTTTTTCATTGCATGTAATTTTTTTTTTTTTTTTTTGGTTTTTGGGTCACACCCAGCGGTGCTCAGGGGTTACTCCTGGCTGTCTGCTCAGAAATAGCTCCTGGCAGGCATGGGGGACCATATGGGACCCCAGGATTCGAACCAACCACCTTTGGCCCTGGATCAGCTGCTTGCAAGGCAAACACTGCTGTGCTATCTCTCCGGGTCCCCCCCCCTTTTTTTTTTTTTTTTTTGATTTTGCTATTTTCAATATTCTGTGTTTGTCTTTGTTGGTTTTTTTGTTGGTTTTTATTTTTGTTTGTTTTGTCATAGTGAGCACAACATGCTTCAAAGATTTCCTAGTTGAATCTACTTTTGCCAGGACCATTTGAACTTCTTGTATTTAATTACCTGTGTTCCTCAACTCTGGAAAATTCTTGACTGATTTCTTTAATTATTGGTCCTTTATCAAATTCACCTTCTTGGTCCTTGGGGACTCTCTCGATTCTTTTTGTTTGTTTGGTTTTGGTTTTTGGGCCACACCTGGCGGTGCTCAGGTGTTACTCCTGGTTGTCTGCTCAGAAATAGCTCCTGGCAGGCACGGGAGACCATCTGGGACACCGGGATTCGAACAAACCACCTTTGGCCCTGGATCGGCTGCTTGCAAGGCAAACGCTGCTTTGTTATCTTTCCGGGTCCGGACTCTCTTGATTCTTATATTGTCCTTCTTGAGCTCATCGTTTCTCTGGTGTGCTGTTAACTTCTTCTCAGACATTTTTCCATCTTCATTAGTTTTCTAGAATTTTCTGCATCTTATTTTGGATTTTCTCTGTCTTTCCCTCAGTTGCTCTTACTATGTTTCTCAAAGCTTCTAATGAGTTTTTGTTTTTGTTTTTTTTTTGTTTTTTGTTTTTTGTTTTTTGTTTTTTTGGTGGGGTGGAGTTTGGGTCACACCTGGCAGTACTCAGGGGTTACTCCTGGCTCTACGCTCAGAAATCACTTCTGGCAGGCTTAGGGAACCATATGGGATGTCAGAACTCAAAACACTGTCCTTCTGCATGCAAGGCAAAATCCTTACCTCCATGATATCTCTCCGGCCCCTAATGTGTTTATTTTTAGTATCATCTATCATACTTCTTTTTTTTCTTGTAATTTTACATGTGACTATTATTTTCTTATGCTTTGCTAACTTCCTGTATTATCATTTCTTTGAGTTTGTTGAACATTTTCATCATGGTATCACTAAAGTCATTGTAAGCATATTTACTAAATTGACTAATATTGTTATGTGTTTCTAGTGATACTGGTTTTGTTCATTAATCTCAATAAACTTTTACATGTTTTCCCTGGTCAAAGTCATCAAACTGAAGATTTTGTCTATAGAACCGAGTTTTCATGGTTTGGGGAAATAGAGAAGCATCCTTAAAACACTGGAAAGATTGAAATTCCCTGGTAAATATGTGGTGTTGAAATGATGTATGCATTAAAAGTGTGATTAACAGTGTTGTAGCTCTGATACCTCAATAAGTAATTTTATTAAGCTTTTGTGAATGGATATATAATATAAAATGTATGGATCCAGGGAGATAGATCAAAGTACTAGAGTGCATGGTGTATTTGGGAGACCTTAGTTTGATCACTAGACCACTTGGTTCTCTCAGCCCTGCAAAGTGTGGCCAAATGATGCTGGTGCTTGATTAAGAAACTTCCAGTATAGCAATATCAAAGATATAAAAGAAACAAATCAATGAAACAGTAAATATCAAAAAAAATTAAGCTTATACTTTAAAGTAAAAATAAATCACATTTAGCTAAAATGAAAACTAAAGAGTTGACTGGGAGTGATAATAGAGCTGGTAGAATATTTGCCTTCCACACAGCTAACCCAGGTTTGATCCCTGGCATCCTATATGGTTCCCTGAGCCCACCAGGAGTGATTTCTGAATGCAGAGCCAAGAGTAACCCCTAAGCATCACCAGTTAAGGCCCCAAAACAAGTAAATAAAAATTTAAATGAAAAATGAGGGGGTGGAGCTATAGCACAGCAGTAGGGCACTTGCCTCGCACTCGGCCAACACAGAATAGACCCCAGTTAGAATCAGGGCATCCCATATAATCCCTGATCCTGCCAGGAACAACATCTGAGTTCAGAGCCAAGAGTAACCCTTGAGGGCTGCCAGGTGTGACCCAAAAACAAAAACAAAAAAAAATTTTTTTAATGAAAGACAATACATTATAACTAATTACAACATAAACATAAGAGGTCAGTATGAACAATCTATGCCAACAAATTGGATAATCTAAAAGGTACAAATTACTAGGAACTTACCAAGTGAATTTTGAATACCTGAAAGAGAAACCCCCGAACAGACTATAATTAGTAAGAGCACTAAGTCAGTAAACAAAAGTTTCTCAACAGAGAAAAATTCAGAACACAATAGCTTCACTGATGAAACACATAAGAATTAACTATCATTTTTTCCAACCCTTACCAAAAAAAATTGAAGAATCTCCTAAATTCATCGCTCAAGGCAAGCATTTTCCTGAGACCAACCAAAGGTAAACAAGGGCCCTACAAAAAAAAAAAAGGAAATAAAGGGACATTCAACGTAGTACTGGAAGTATTGGTCAGAGAAATCAGGCCAGTCTCTGATTAATTTGCATGACACTGTCTAAGGTGCCTCCCTTGAATGCAAAGCTACAAGTTCAAGACCTGGCACACCTACATGTGCTAAATATGATGCTGGCAGCTCTAATGTCTATAATTCCTAGTGCCATAAGAAATTCCTAGGACAAAGTCTCCTAAACAGTACTTAATGACTCAGGAACTACTCCCAGTACTGGGGGATCACTAGTGTCTACCCAGTAGAGCCCAAAAGACTGAACCGTGCTGGAAATTGCATCCACATGTTAGGTGTGCACTCTGGTCCTTTGAATCATCTCCTCAATCTCAGACACAAGCAATTTCTGACCATACTACAACCAGATTGTGTGCAAGCATTGTGACTAAAATGTATGATCCATAAAGCAGTACAACCATTACTACAGCACTACCACCTTGCAAGCACCATAGACACGTGTGTGCTTGAGAGAGAGCTCCCATCTTTACAATTAAATCAAATAAATTTAAAATAAGCACAGATATTAAAAATAAAGAATAGAGCTGGAGAAATAGTACAGAAGTTAAAGCACTTTTTTTGCACACAACTAATCACATGTGGTCCTTCAAGAACTTCCAGGAGTAACCCCTGAGATCAGACAAAAGTAAGTGTAGTCCAAAATCAATTTAAAACTAAAAAGATGCAGGGCCAGGCAGTGGCGATGGAGGTAAGGTGCCTGCGCTAACCTAGAATGGACCGCGGTTCGATCCCCCAGTTCCCCATATGGTCCCCCGTGCCTGCCAGGAGCGACTTCTGAGCGAATAGCCAGGAATAACCCCTGAGCGTCACCGGGTGTGGCTCAAAAAACAAAACAAAACAAAACAAAACAAAAAAACAACTAAAAAGATGCCCAACATGACTATACTCAAGAAAATAAAAATTTAAATCATAGTAAGGTATCACCTCATACCTGTAATAATATGAAGTTATTATCAAAAAAAAAAAAGATGTAGCAATGTTGAAGAAAATGTGAAGGAAAAAGAACCTTTGACTCATGTCAGTGGGATTATAGGTTGGGATATAGCAATTGTGATCAAGAGTATAGAGTTGGGGCCCGGGAGATAGCATGGAGGTAAGGCGTTTGCCTTTCATGCGAAAGGTCATCGGTTCGAATCCCAGTGCCCCATATGGTCCCCCGTGCCTGCCAGGAGCAATTCCTGAGCATGGAGCCAGGAGTAACCCCTGAACACTGCCAGGTATGACCAAAAAAAAAAAAAAAAAGAGTATAGAGTTTTCTACACAAATCAAAAATGAAATTATCATTTCATTATCACAGACCCAGCAATCCTCCCTCTGGAGACATATCCAAGGAAGTGAAATCATTACTTTGAAGTGTTAAGTGTGTTCCCTGCTTCACTGCAGCTTTATTCACAGTATTCAAGCTATAAAAATAATCTTTGTCGAGGGGACCACTTACTCTAGCAGCCCTGGTGGTGATAGTGGGGGATATGAGTTGTAGGAAGGGAACGGGGGTGGAGGGAAGACCAATTTGGTGATGGGAGTTCCCCTGATTCAATGTTAATATGTACATAAAATATACTGTGAAAGATATGTAAGCCAAGATGCTCAAAATAAAAATAAAAAAAAATCTGTGCCCCTTGACAGATGGTGGATAAAGAAGAGGTGATATGGATATAATATATAGATAGAAATACCTGCAACTTTCTCAGGACAAGAAAATCCTGGCATTTCAACAAGAACAAACCAGGAAGAGAAAAGCTCCATGTGTTTTGATGTTTTGATGTGTTCCTGTGTTCCACAGTCCCATGTGTGAGATGATATCTCATTGTCATTTTGATTTGCATTTAAAAGGACACTTTCAAGAGAGTGAAAAGACAACCAGCTGCAATGGGAGAAAATGCTTACAAATCAAATCTCTGAGAAGGATCTATTATTCAGAACAAACAAAGAGCCTTTATCTGTTATGTTTATATAGGGAACTTAGTGATGCTGGGTGAGGGTGGGCACAGGTTAACATCTGGCAGTGCTGGGAGGTGGAAAGGCAGGTAGTATCAGGAATCAAACCTGAGGTCTCAACATTCAAGGAATGTACTTTACCTCTTAAGTCACATGCCTCGCCAAGAACTCTTGCAATTAGTAATTCAACTCATCACGTTGGCTTCAGGAAGAGTCCTCAGCCTTTGAGAAGGATAGAGGGAGCTTGGAGCCTGTGGTGGTAACATTAGTGTCCTGGGTTCAGAGATCCGAACCATAACTGTGATGGGAAGAATGGGAGACTGAGCAGTTGGTTGACTGCATGAAATTTTTCTTTTTCTTTTTTTGTTAAGATGTAGAAATGTGATTTAGTCTGGGGTTTGTTTGTTTGTTTTGTATGGTTGATTAGTTTTAGTTTTGGTGCCCCACCCAGCGGCCTTCAGGGGTTATTCTTGGTTCTGCACTCAGAAATTACTCTTGGACTCTTATTTACTGCTGGTGGGAATGCTGTCTATTCCAGCCTTTGTGAAAAACAATATGGAGATTCCTCAAAAAACTGGAAATTGAGCTCCCATACCATCTATACCATTCCTAGGGATATACCCTAGGAACACAAAAATACAATACAAAAATCCCTTCCTCACACCTATATTCATTGCAGCACTGTTTACAATAGCCAGACTCTGGAAACAACCAAGATGCCCTTCAACAAATGAATGGCTAAAGAAACTGTGGAACATATACACAATGAAATATTATACAGCACACCCATTCAGGAGAGATGAAGTCATAAAATTTTCCTATATATGAATGTACATGGGATCTATTATGCTGAGTGAAATAAGTCAGAGGGAGAGAGATAAACACAGAATAGTCTCACTCATCTATAGGTTTTAAGAAAAATAAAAGACATTTTTGCGGGGCCCAGGAGATAGCATGGAGGTAAGGCATTTGCCTTTCATGCAAAAGGTCATCTGTTCGAATCCCAGTGCCCCATATGGTCCCCCGTGCCTGCCAGGAGCAATTTCTGAGCATGGAGCCAGGAGTAGCCCCTGAGCACTGCCAGGTGTGACCCAAAAACCAAAAAAAAAAAAAAAACATTTTTGCAATAATTCTCAGAGACAAAAGAGAGGGCTGGAAGGTCCAGTTCACAGCATGAAGCTCACCACAAAGTGGTGATGCATTTAGGGAAATAACTACACTGAAAACTATCATAACAATGCTAATGCCCCGGTTCCCCATATGGTCCCCCCAAGCCAGGAGCAACTTCTGAGCGCATAGCCAGGAGTAACCCCTGAGCGCCACCGGTTGTGGCCCAAAAACCAAAAAAAAAAAAAAATGTGAATGAATGAGAGAAATAGAAAGCCTGTCTAGAATACAGGTGTGAGAGGGAAGAGGAAGATTTGGGACATTGGTGATGGGAATGTTGCACTGATGAAGGGGGGTGTTCTTTACATGACTGAAACCCAACTACAATCTATTTGTAATCATGGTGTTTAAATAAAGATATTAATTTAAAAAAAAAAGAAATTACACCTGGCAGGCACAGAGGACCATGTGGAATGGCAAGGATCAAAGTCAGGTTGTTCTCATGCAAGGCTGTGCTACCACTCCTGTCCCAGAAAAGTATGCTGGAAAGAAGAAAAGAGAAGGAACTCCCCATGTGGGGAGGAACTTAGCATAGGACTCAGTTTGAAATCTTTGTTTCTTGCTTACTAGTGAAGCTGGCTGGGGACTCTCAGGAAGCCAAAGCTGGGAGATTCCTGTTTCTGGGAATGAGGGGAAGTGAAAGTGTCAGCATAGATAAATAGGCATCAGACCAGTTCCAGCCCACACACAGACCCCATATCTTGTAGCTGACAGCTGGGCCCTGCTCGAGGCTCCTCACCAACTCTAACCATGACTCCCTCTCAGATTCTGAGCCTCATCGCTCTGCTTCTGGCATGCTGCACCCCCAAGATCCAAGGTATGCAGGTGGGCCCTTCCTAGGAGGGGAACAAGGGGCTGGTGAGGCATGAGTGAGAGCCAAGGGGAGACCCTGACTTCCCGTAAACCAAACCATGCAGGCAATGATGGAGGGGCACAGGACTGTTGCCTAAAATACAGCAGCAAGAAGATCCCCTCCAATGTTGTCCGAAGCTACCGGAAGCAGGAGCCAAGCTTGGGCTGCTCTCTCCCTGCCATCCTGTGAGTGGGGTCGGGAGGGATACAAGCTGGTGTCTCAATGGGAAGGCATGGTGGTCAAGACTTTTTATCAGGGTTTGGAGAGGCACACCCTATAATGTTCTTGGCTCTGCATTCAGGAATTACTCCTAACTTGCTGACTCCCCCCACCCCAACCCCCAGGTTCGCCCCTAAGAAGCGCTCCCTGCCTGAGCTATGCGCAGACCCCAACGAGGACTGGGTACAAAAGCTGATGCACACTCTGGACCAGCCACCAGAGCTCCGCAAGCCCTCCAAGGGCTGCCGGAAGGATAAGTCTGGCAAGAAAGGGAAGGGCTCCAAAGGCTGTAAGAGGTGAGGCTGCCCAAGGGATGAGGCAGAGCATGAAAATGAGGGAGCCCACCATTAGGCCCTCACATCTCTCTTCTGCCCTCCTAGGAACAAGCAGTCAGAGACCCCGAAAAGGCCATAGCCCGAGACCAGCCTGAAGCCAAGGACCACCCCCACCCCGACCCTCACAGTTTTACCAGGCCTTGGAACCCCACTCCAAGAGACAAGGAGTGGGCCAGGAGAGACCGAAAACTCACAAATCCCCACAGTCATCCCGTGCTCCTTACCTCACCATTCTCCTTGTATCAACCACCCCTTCTGGCTTCCTGGTGTTCCCTGCATGGCTGAGCAAAGTCCCCTGGCCACGTCCAGAAAGGCAGAGGAGGCAGCAGGACTGTCCCTCTGAGGAACAGTCACCCAGGACTCTGGACCTACCTTTGCACTCCCTGCACCCCACTTCTTCCTTGTAAATAGGATGCAGACGTACCCAAATAAAATGCTTTCACACCTTCAGCCCTGGGCCTGTGTGTCTGTTTCTGCTGGGCTCCCCAATCCTGCATTTGGGGTCCAATTGGATGCCTTCTATGTTCTCAGCAACTCCAGGCATTGCCTCCAAATGCCCAGCCCAGAAAGAATGTGGCCCCCACAAGTCCCAGGCAGGCCTCTCCCTCATCTTTGTGAAATTCCAACCATTAGAGGGACAGTGGACCCAGTGCACATTATCTCCACCCCCAAGGTCTCCCGTAGAGGGTGACCTTCAGATCTTTCCCCACATTGCCAGGACCCACAGAATTCAAAAAATGTCCCCAACTCCATGGCCCTCAGCAAGCCTGGATTCCATAGTAACCGCCCAGCCCAGCAGTCTTCTGCGTCAACCCCCCCACCCCATTCCATCCCAAAGGCCCAATAATTACCCCATCAGTGGAGCTGAGGTTCTGGCCTCTCTGCAGCACAATATGCTAATTCCTTCATGCCTGTCCAGCCCCACTCCCTCCACTTCAATTTAAAGCCCCACATATATATAGATGCTGTCACCCCTTTATCATCCCCAGAGTCCAGGCTCCAGTGTGGAGAAGCAGGGTGCAGGTCCTGAAAGAGGCCCAGAAGCTAAAGATAGTTGTCTTACAGCCTGAACATGCAGCAACCCCTGACCACTGGCCAAATAGGACTCTCCTGACTTGTCCCAAGCAAAGGACTGAGCTTAGTTCTCAAAGCCCAACATTAGAGCTGGAGCACAAGCTTCACAGCAGGCCTGACTCAATCCCTGACCCAGCACATATGCCTGAGCACATCCAGAATCAGTCCTTGAGCACCACCGGGTATAGCTTGAAAGCAAACGAGCAAAAATCATTACCATTGCATTACTGCAGTGGGGGAGGCCCCCAAGTAGTGCTCAGGGGATCTCAAGGCCACTCCTGGTGGCTGAGGCCAACCAGGTGAAATGACTCAGTGCATGGTACTGCACCATTCCTCAAGCTCAGAAGAGTTGGGAGGGGGGCCAGTTGTCTCCAAAACTATGCCTAGCATGAGAGGGAGCAAGATGTGGTGGCAGGATCAAAATTGGTTCTTGTGCATACAAAGAATGCAGTCTTAACCCCTAACCAGGGGTCCTCAAACTTTAAACAGGGGGCCAGTTCACTGTCCCTCAGATCGTTGGAGGCCAGACTATAGTAAAAACAAAAACTATGAACAAATTCCTAGGCACACTGCATATATCTTATTTTGAAGTGAAGAAACAAAATGGGAACAAATACAGTATGTGGCCCACGGGCCGTAGTTTGAGAACCACTGCAAGCTATCTTCTCAGCCCCAAGAATGACAGCCTTATTACTTTCCGGACCACACTCAGAACCACTCAGGTTTATTTCTGCTCTGTGCTAAGGGGATGGGTGGGAGGTGAGGGTTGCTGAGGATCCATATGAAGTTCTGGGTTCAAAGCAGGATCCAAGGTCAACCACAAGCAAGGCAAGTACCTTAACCTATCACTATCTCCAAGAATATCTGTATTTTTAAATGTTTCTTCTTGAACTTGAGTTGAACCCCACATGCTCACTCAGAGCACTGAAGGGATCCCACCAATTCCATCAAGGGCTCTGTGAACATCCATGCGAGGAGGGGTCTCCCTAAACATGAGTCCCTTTACTGGTCACATCATAGCAGTGATACGGCAATCCTTGGGCTACCAACAGGGAGGAATCTCATAGTTCTGTGCCACTTTTTGGCGCATGGAGATTCAGATGTGAGTGCTCCAGGCTTTGTCCTATGTCTTCAGGCAACCACCACCACCACCCCAGCACTCGCTTTAGGTCCTTTAGAGCCTGTTGCCCAGAAGGCTGAGCAGCAATCTCCTCTGTTTTGCCGAATTCTCCCCCAAATTCTCCCCCAGCCCAGCCCCTCCAGGTCATATCCTCTCCTGTCCAAGTTTACTTTGGACTTAGACAAAAGGCAGATGGGTCTTGACATCAGGATGTCTCTGTCCTCAGCTGACCAAAGTCCTTGCCTGTTTTCAAACGATGGAGAAAAGAGAACAAACAAAACTTCATATTTCACTAAATCATCTTGCCCCACTTGGCTCTCTGGTGTTTGTCTAGAGCCCTGTCCTGGGCAGGCAGCAATCTATCAGCATTTATTTTCACTGTTCTGGGAGCCCTATCTTTGCTCCTTTCTGCAAGATTAGGAGGTGGCGAGAATGGGAAAACTGGAGGTTTTTCCTCAGAGCTACTTAGGGTGATACTTGGCCAATCAGGTCAGATGATTCAATATTTGGGTCCATCGGTACTGGGGCCTCTATATGACTCACACAGCAGTGTTTGGGGACCATGATGTTACAAAGATATAACCCAGAGCCTCCCAAGTGTCAGGCATGTGCTCCATCCTTTTCGGCTAGATTCTCATCCCAAGATGCTTCTCTTTGTTCTCTGTTTGCAGGCTACACCTGGCAGAGTTCCCAGGCTACTCCCAGGAGTTGCTCCTGGTGGTCCTCAAGGGATAATGCAGTGCCTGAGATCAAACTCATACCTCTTCATGCAAAGCACATGCTCCAACCCTTGAGCCATCTCCCCATTTCCTAGGATTCATAATTAGATAAAAAAATAAAAATAAAAAAACTTAAAAAGCAGGGCCAGAGCGGTGGCACAAGAGGTATGGCATCTGCCTTGTCTGAGCTAGCCTAGGACAGACCACAGTTTGATTCCCCAGCGTCCCATATGGTCCCCCAAGCCAGGAGTAACCCCTGAGCGTCACTTGGTGTGGCAAAAACAAAAACAAAAAAGGTGGGGCAGAGAGGTCTGGGGGAAAAAAGAGGGGCCAGATGATAGCATAGTAGTAGGGCATTTGTTTTGCATGCAGGTGACCCAGGACAGACTCAGGTTCGATTCCCGGCATTCCATATGGTCCCCGAGACTGCCAGGAGCTATTTCTGAGTGCAGAACCAGGAGTAACCCCTGAGCACTGCTGGGTGTGGCCTAAAAAATAAATTAAAATAAAATTTAAAAAAATACAGGAACAGGGGGCCAGAGAGATAGCACAGCAGTGTTTGCCTTGCAAGCAGCCTATCCAGGACCTAAGGTGGTTGGCTTGAATCCCAGCATCCCATATGGTCCCCCGTGCCTGCCAGGAGCTATTTCTGAGCCAATAACCAGGAGTAACCCCTGAGCACCGCCGGATGTGGCCCCCCCAAAAAAAAAAATACAGGAACAGAAGATGTGGTTTCACAGTAGAGCATTTGCCTTGCAAGTGTTGAGGCCCTGGGTTCAACCCCTGTGCCACCAAAAAAAATGGGGG
>PVKC010044935.1:0-11508 GCA_004027635.1 Crocidura indochinensis | reverse complement strand
CTAGGAATAACAAGGCTTGGTAAAAAGAAAGCAATTCTAAAATTAGTCATCTGGAAGATAAAAAGATCCACAGAAAAGAGTTAGCATTTTACATACACATATCTGAGTAATAAAACCTGCATTTATTCCTTCCCATTAGTATTTCAGTTTCTCATAGAACATTCTAGATTCTCCATTTGTAAATTTACCTGAGCCAGTATTTTATAAACCATCTAATCTTATAGCTTACAGATTTTGGGGGGAAACAACAAGATTAAATCTATACTTTGAATCTATATAAAATACAGTTTAGAAAAACTTAAAATCAACACAATAGTAAAGACATGAAAAACGATTTGACATTGGAGAAAACGAAGAGATTATTTTTTACTTTTTGATTTTTAAGCCATACCTGGCAATGCTCAGGCTTATTCCTGGCTCTGTGTTTAGGGGTCCTAATGGGCTCAGTGGATCATATATGTAGTGCTGGGAACTGAGCTTTGGGCTGGCCATATATAAGGTAAATGTCTTACCCACTTTCTATCTCTCTGATCTTCCCCCAAGAATGAAGAATTTAAAATTTTATTATTTTCTGTTGTTTATATTTAAGAGGGGCTGGAGCAGTGGCATGGAAGGGTAAGACATCTGCCTTGCCTGTGCTAGCCCTAGGAAGGACAGACCATGGTTCGATCCCCGGGCGTCCCATATGGCCTCCCAAGTCAGGAGTGATTTCTGAGCGCACAGCCAGGAGTAACCCTAAGAGTCACCGGGTATGGCCCAAAATAACAAAAAAAAATTATTGTGTTTATTTTGGGGTACACGTAAATGCTCAGAAGTTGCTTCTGGCTCTGCAGTCAGTAATTACTTCTGATAATATGCAGGGGACTGTACCAGTGGTCCTCAAACTACGGCCTTCGGGCCACATATTGTATTTGTTCCCTTTTTGTTTTTCACATCAAAATAAGATGTATGCAGTGTGCATAGGAATTTATTCGTAATTTTTGTTTTTACTTTAGTCTGGCCCTCCAATGGTCAGAGGGACAGTGAACTGGGCCCCTGTTTAAAAAGTTTGAGGACCCCTGGATAGGGGATTGAACTCAGGTCAGCCACGTGCAAGGCAAATGCTCTACCTGCTGTACAACCTGTTCCCTCTTATTCCCCCCTCCCACCTATTGTTTTTAAAATGATCATCTTAAGCAGTTCTGGTGTGATTTGGGGATCTTAATATAAAATCACAACACTTCTTTTGTCTTATTTTTTTTTCCCTTTTGAGTCCACTAAATGCTATTTGAACTTTCTTATTTTTCCAGATCACAATTCTTTTTTGTTTGCTTTATTTTGGGAACATATCCAGCTATTATCAGGCCTTACACCTGGCTTTTCATTCAGGGATCAAACCTGGCAGACATGGAGAACCATATAGGGATTGATCCCGGGATTGAACCAGGTTGACCTCGTTTTATCAACTGCACTATCTCTCTGGCCCTAGATAACCATTAAGAGCTAATATTATTCCATTAATAATTCTAGGGCTATTATAATATTGGGTCATTTTATTTACATTAAATAGTTTGAAATGCTATATAGTTTAAGTTTATATGTCTACATTTGATGATTTCATGCCTTCTTTCTTAAAAAATAATAAATTTTTACTTCCTGTTTTCTCACTTTTTTTTTTGGTTTTTGGTTTTTGGTTTGGAAGCCACATCCAGCTCTGCTCAGGGGTTAGTTACTCCTGGCTGTTTGCTCAGAAATCACTCCTGGCAGGCACAGGGGACCATATGGGACACGGGATTCGAACCAACCACCTTTGGTCCTGGATCGACTGCTTGCAAGGCAAACACCGCTGTGCTATCTCTCCAGGCCCCTGTTTTCTCACTTTTAACAATATCTTTTTCCTTTGTTTGTTTTTGGGTCACACCCAGCAGCACTCAGGGGTCACTCCTGGCTCTATGCTCAGAAATCGCTCCTGGAATCGCTTGAAAGACCATATGGGATGCTGGGATTCACACCACCATTCATCCTGAATTGGCTGTATGCAAGGCAAATGCTCTACCGCTGTGCTATCTCTCCTGCCCTATAACACTATCTTTAATGTTCTTGATCTAGTAAATCATCTAATTAATTATCATAATTATGTCTAATTAATTAAGAACAAATATAGCCTAACAAGAGTCTCTGACACAAATCAGGTTAATGGGTCTTATCCATGTTTTTGAGTAAATATGCCTTCTGAGCATAAGAAATCTTTTGAATATTTTGAGGGTCATTCTTATTTCATAGTTCTCTACCCTGATTATTAAGTAAGCTATTATCCCAATGATTATACTATTCTCTGGAAAACTGAAATTTACTCGACATAATCATGAACCTTTTTACCTGGATACTGTACTGTGATATAATGATCTTTTATACTGAGCATTCTCTGAGCATAGTGCAGATAAATGAGTAATTCTTTTTCTCTAGTTCCTAATAAAATTTTATTTCAAGTACTTCTATCTCCAGAAATTTATGCACTTTTGTAATCTATCCTTTTTCTTCATCCTCACTTCCTTATTTAAACACATCTTAAGGATGTGAAAAATAAAATCTTAGCTAACTTAATCCAACAACATATCAAAAAAAAATCATACACCTCAAGTATATTCAAGTATGAATTCATCCCAGGGATGCAGGATGGTTCAACATATACAAATCAATTTACATAATACATCACATTAATAAGAAAAAAGTTAAGAACTATATAATCATATCAATGAATGCAGAGTAACTTTTGACAAGATCCAACATTCACTCATGATAAAAATCCTCATCAAAACAGGGGTGGAAGGAACTTTCCTAAAGATAGTAAGGACCATCTATAACAATCCCACAACTAGTATCTTTTATTTATTTATTTATTTATTTATTTATTTATTTATTTAGGTCACACCTGGCAGCACTCATAGGTTATTCCTGGCTCCGAACTCAGAAATTACTTCTGACAGGTACAGGAGAACATATGGGATGCTGGGGATCAAACGCTATCCATTCTCACTGTGCTATCATTTCAGCCTGCCAGTATCATTCTTAATAATGAAGAACTGAAATCATTTCCTCTAAGATCAGGCACAATACAAGGATGTTCACTGTCTCCACTTTGTGTCAAGGTAATATTAGAAGTCCTGGCTACAGAAATCAGGTAAAACAAAATCAAAGGGATCCAAATTGAAAAAGAAGCAGTCAAATTATCACAATTTGCAGATAACATAAAATGTACATAAAATATCCTCCAGAGTGAGTCCATAAAAAAGCTTTTAGAAATAATAAATCAATAGAGCAACGTAGCTAGCTTCAAAGTCCATACAAAAAATTAGTTGCATTCTTATATACAAAAAATAAAACAGAAGGGAAAAAGATCAAAGAATTGATTCCATTTAAATTAGTATCCAGGGGCCAGAGTGGTGGCGCAAGAGGTAAGGCGTCTGCCTTGCCTGCACTAGCCTAGGACAGACCACAGTTTGATCCACAACATCCCATATGGTCCCCCAAGCCAGGAGTGATTTCTGAGCATATAGCCAGGAGTAACTCCCGAGCATCAACGAGTGTGGTCCTAAAACCAAAAACCAAAACCAAATAAATAAATAAATAAAATAGTATCCAAACATATAAAGTATCAAGTAATCAACTTAACAAAATATTCAACAGCTCTATACCATGATACCTTTAAATCATTTAAGATAGAAGAGCTTAAGAAATGGAAACATGGGAGCTGGGAGGTGGCGCAGGAGGTAAGGTGCCTGCTGCCTTGCCTAGAACGGACCACAGTTCGATCCCCCGGTTCCCATATGGTCCCCCGTGCCTGCCAGGAGTGACTTTTGAGCGCATAGCCAGGAGTAACCCCTGAGCGTCACTGGGTGTGGCCCAAAAACCAAAAAAAAAGAAATGGAAACATATTCTCAGCTCATGAATTGGAAAAATCAAATTGTTAAAATGACTATCCTACCTAAGCTAAATATAGATTCAGTGCAATTCCCATCCAAATTCCGATGATATTCTTCAAGGACCCAGAAAAGTCAATAATAACGATTATATGGAACCAAAAGAGATCACAAACAGCCAAAGCCATATTGAAAAAATAAGAATTGTGGAGGTCTAGTTTGGAATTGTATTATAAATCTGTTGTGATAAAAACTGCCTGGTACTGAAATAAAGGTAGGCTTTCTTATCAGTGGGTCAGAAAAGAATAGCCAATGACAAAACCCCATCTATTTGATAAGAGCTGAGAACATGAAATGGAGTAAAGATAGTCTCTTCAATAGATGGTGCTGGGAAAACTACATGCAAGTAGTTAAAAACTTGACCTATATCTTACACTTTACACAAAAATCCATTCAAAGTAGTTAGTTTAAAGACCTAGAGATGTGACCAGAAACTATGAATTACACTGAGGAAAATATGGGCAGAACACACCAAGATTTGAACCACAGAGGCATCTTCAATAATATAATTCTACTGGCAAAGGCAACCAAAAATATAAACAAATAGGACTATGTCAAATTAAAGATCAATAAAAACAAATTCAAAAAATGGGGAGAGAGGTATAGCAGGTACAAGGCTGACCTGGACTCAAACTACCATTCCAACTGGTCTTCCGAGTATTGCCAGAAGTGATCCAGTGAGAATGACCCATATTAAAAATAGTAGGAACAATCTATTTGGTAAATTAAAATATATAACATAGTATACATAATATATTAATATAATATAAAATATAAAATCTATGTGGTATAAAATAAAATCTCATGGGAATGTTTTCTAGTTTTCTAGTTCAACCCTTGTAGAAAATGATATAATGAGTCCTCATTAAACTTAGAATTGAGTTTCCATATAATCGGCCAATTCTATTTTTGGGTATCCATAAACCAGGACTTAAAAACATTTATTCAAAAGGATGTTTGTGGGGTGAGAGTGATACTATGGCACACAAGGTATTTGACTTGTATGCAGCCAACCCACATTCAATTCTCAGCATCTATATTGTCCCCTGACCACCACCAGGAGTGACTCCTAAGTGCAGAGCCATAAGTTAGCCCCAAGAACTGTTGGGTGTGGCCCCCCAAAATTTTAAAGAACATATGCACACAATGAGTAATTGCTACAATGGGTACCAGAGATAAGATATAGAATCAATCTAGTTGTCCAGTTAAATGGGTTATGAAGATATGTATATATGCACAAGGGAATACTATGCAGCTGTAAGGAATGATGAAATCTGCATTCTGCTGCAACCTGAAAGATATGTTGAGTGAAATAAGCCAAAAGAAGAAAGACAAAACATGGGATGATCTCATTTATTTGTTGCATATAAAATAGTTATATTAGGAATTAAATATTATACATAGAGGGGGATGCCTAAATCACCCTTGACCTCAGAGCCTACAGAGAAGAAGGATGGAAGAAAAAAAGAAATCAAGGCAGGAAGGAAGAAGATGAGCAAGGGAATTAATTGGGGAACAGGGATCTGGGCTTTAGTTGTATTGGAGATTTGGAAGAGTGGTATAGCTATACATACAAAGCACAGACTAAGCAACACTAAAAACATGAGATCTAAACCACTGAACTTTAATGTGACTGACAAGGCAGCAGGCAGTAGGTGGGATATGAGGATGGTAGAGGATGGGAGCACTGGTGATGGAAGGGGGAATGACAGCATGGGAGCACTGGTGATGGGGAGTTAACACTGGTAGTGAATTAGTGTTGAAATATTATATGCCTGGGGCTCAACTATCAATAACTTTGTAAAGCAGGGTTTTTAATTACATTTAATTTTTTTTTTAAAGATACTTTCTTTGGGGCCAGACAAATAGGTCAAAACGATGAGTGCTAAGGGCTGAGTGTAAAGAACTAGGAAAAGCTTTGGAACACATCAAGTGAGCCCCCATCCAGATCCTTCCCTCATAAGGTATTTCAGGATTAGTGCTTGGCATTTTACCAAGAGTTTAGTGTCAAAATTTTAAGAGTATAGTAGTCTAAATCATAATAATTAATTTATAATAAATTTATATAGTATTTTATAGTTTACAAAGCACAAATTCACAGCTTCAGGGTTTTTTTTTTCTCAAATGCTTTTCTGAGTGTAGAAGACTATACAGTAATCTGATCAGCATCTGTTACAGAGAACATAGGTAAATACTCATGAATTTTGTCAACAGCTTTCTATTTCTTTCTCCTTTACTTCTTTAAAATTCAAATGCATTCTTGGTGCAGATTTTTAAAAAGGATGGAACTAAATATCCAAGCCAAAGTCAACAACAATGGAATCAAGAGACAGAAACTCTAACAATCTAAACTTTAAATGGGACTGTTAAGACTGGAAGGCAGAAGGTGTTGGTTGGGATACACTCTAGGAACATGGTGGAGGGAGATCAACACTGGTGGTGGGATTAGCCCTGATTCTTTGTATGTCTGAAACCCAACTACGAAGGACTTTGTAAATCACAATGATTTCAATAAAGTTAAATTGAAAAATCAATGGCTCTCATTCAAGTTATCATCATACCCTATAGGGATAACAAACATACTTTTTTTAATGAAAATAATTTATTTAAGCTCCATGGTTACAAATTTGTTCATAATTGGTTTTCACCCTAAAATGCCCAACCCCCTTCACCAGTGCAACTTTCCCGACACCAATATCCTCCATTTCTCTCCTCCTCCATTCCCTGCCTCTCTTTGAGACAGGCATTGTAATTATCTATCATTATTTTGGTAGTTGTTGGTGTAGTTATTTCTCTAACTGTACTTGACACTTTTTGTGGTAAGCATCATATCATGGTTTGGTCCTTCTGGCCCTGATCTCTATAGTCTCTGGGTATTATCACTATACTGTCTTTTATTAAGAAACATACTTCTATTTATTTATTTATTTATTTTTATTTTTGGGTCATAGCTAGTGGCACTCAACTCTGAGCTCAGAAATCGCTCCCGCTCCTGGCTCGGAGGACCTTATGGGATGACAGAAATCGAACTGGAGTCCACCCTGGGTTGGCTGTGTGCAAGTCAAATGCCCTACCACTGTGCTATCGCTCTGGCCCCAAGAAACATACTTCTATCTGCTCTCCCTATTTCTTGTGAGCTTCTCTAACCACTTAGTGTGATTTGTGCTATTTTATCGTATACAACATATAAAACATTGATCAAAGGTTTCTCCATCTCCAAAATAAAAATAAATAAATGTCCTATGGCTTTTCATATCCTCCTACTATGGAGGCAAAACTTTCTATACCAAAGTACCTACACTTCCTTAGATTTGTTGTCTTTTTTTTCTTTTTCTTTAGAATCACTGATTCTTATACCTAGGGCACTTTTCCGTTTCTATCCCATAGGAAAGCTCTAACTAATCCTTTCATTAAATCATCATCTTCAGAGGAAGACTCCCATTATTTTTTTGGCTGGTGTAGATACAGTCTGTTCTATGAATTATAGCACAGAGAAATTATGGTTACTATAATTTCCTAACACCAGTACCTATATTGCTATCTGGTTATTATTTATTTGATTCTTCCTGACACACCATGAGCAACTTGAAAATAGTGAATGTAATTCATTTCTATAGCCCTACCAGGTGTAGTGTTTGAAGGCCAGGACCCTGTAAGTCCTTGAAGGCTTCAAAGGCCATACTGAGGTGCTCAGGGGCAGGGGCTAAGTGATGACAAGGATAAACTCAGAGTCTGGCACGTGCTAGTCATGAGCTCTGCCACTCTGCATATCAACTCCATATTTTATTTTTTTGTTATTGCTGTTGGGTTACAACTGGCTGTTCTCAGGAATTTTCCCTGGCTCTGTATTCAGAGATCACTCAAGGGATCATATGTGGTGCTCGTGATCAAATCTGGATCAGCCACATACAAAGCAAGTGCCTTACCCACTGTACTATCTCTCATTCCCGGCTTCCCCCAATTTATTTCTAATAGGAAAATATTCGCTTCCTATCCTCAATCAAAACATGTGTACAGTTTGGTTCAGGGGTGTCTTACAAATTGCTAAGGAGATAAACTAAATATTTATCCTGACATGAAGATAGAAAATTTTCCTGAAATTAAATGTCAGGGAAGTAAGTACTTTTGCTTGTCATTTTTAGGTGACACCAGCTATGCTCATGGCTTACATCTCTTTGAGTGTTTAATTATTACTCTGGTTGTGCTTGGGAACACCATATGCAGTTCTGAGGACAGAACCCAGGCCACTAATCCATGTGCAAGAAAATCTTCCATTGTACTATCTCACTGACCCAGGAGGAGTAAATTCTTGAAAAATTTTGTCCGAGTCAGTTATCTATACCGCAAAGTAGTCAATATGAAGTTTTGGGAAAATACCTACATTGTGTACGAAGGATTGTCTATGAAGGTAAGAAGAAAGTATGCCATGAAGCCATAGAGAAAACAGTACAAAAGATGGAAAATACTGAATATGATGAAGTGAGTAGGCTCCAGTCTTAGACTGTATGTAGATGACAGGGCAGAACAAATTAAATGAACAGATTTTGCAACTAAGATAAATAACTAAATATGAATAAAAATCTGCATACAAAAGTTATTACTTCTTACAATCCCATTTCTAGCAATCTAAGGATTTACTAACTAAAACTTTTTGACTAGGCGAAGGAAGTGTGTTATGTGGACAAGATGTGCCCTAGAAGGGATGACTAAGGGCACCACCTAGTGGTTTACCTGGGGTGAAGAATTTATGACTGGTAGTAGGGGGTTGGAAATTACCTACTGGTTTCTAGATTTTTATTCTGATCCTGTGGCTGGCAGTAGTGGAAAATACAAGCATCTGGACCAATTGACCCTCTATGTTTGTCACCCTACTTTTATATACAGTATCTAGTCTTCTCCCTTTCTTGGAATTAAACACGGGCAAAGTAGCATCAATATGATAACTTAAATACCATTAAGCTATCTGGCACAAACTCAGGTAAGCAAATAGTATTGCAATATTCTTCTCATACTATCCACATAATTTTCTTTCTTTTTTGGGGGGAGGGGGGACATACACAGTGGTGCTCAGGGTTTTAACTGGTTCTGTGCTCTGGGATCACCCCTGATGGTGTTTAAGAAACCATATGTAGTGCCTAACCAAATCAGGGTTAACTGTGTATAAGGTAAGTGCCCTAACCACTGTACTATTTCTCTGGTCCCTCACCAAAATAATTTTCTCTGAATCATTTTACTCTGAGTATGTGCCTTTGGCAAGGCTAGAATAGATGCTCTATGGTATGGTCAGAACATCAATTCCAAACCCAGAAAGATGTATCACCACTTTTTGCCCCAGGTTAAGTCTTTTTGTTTGGGGACTTACTCCCCTCCAAAAAAATTAAATGTTTTCTTTTGTTAGGGAGCCACCTAGCACTGCCAGGGCATACTATTTACTTTGTGTTCAGTGATCATTTATGAGGTGCCTGTTGCACCGTATGGGTGTCAGGACCAAGCCCAAGCTGATCATATACACTATTGCTCCAATCCCTGAGTGGGTTAAACCTTTAGTCGAAAAGAATATATAGGGGGCTGGAGAGATAGCATGGAAGTAGGGCATTGGCATTGCATGCAGAAGGATAGTGGTTTGAATCCTGGCATCCCATATGGTCCCTTGAGCCTACCAGGAGCGATTTCTGAGCATTGAGCCAGGCGTAACCTCTGAACACTGCTGAGTGTGACCCAAAAACCTAAAAGAAAATATTGGGCCAGAGTGATAGTACAGCGGGTAGGGCATTTGTCTTGTATGCAGTTGACTTGGGCTCAATCTCTATATGATCCCCCAAGTCTGCTAGGAGTAATTTCTGAGTGCAGAGCAAGGAATAACAACCCCTGAGTGCCAATGGGTTTGGCCCCCAAACAAACAACAACAGAAAGGGAAACATCTGAAGACTTCACATCTAGAGATTCACCATATAAACATTCATTTCTTCATTAGCTATACTATCTCTCCCAAAATTTAAAGATCCATCCAGATTTCATCATTTTCACTGACAAAATTCAAGCTCTTTCATTCTTCTTCCCCCTTTTATGTGCCAAGCTGTTTCTTTTTTAAACTTTAAATATCATTGTTTACAAAATTGTTCATAATCAGTTAGTAGCTTTGGGCATTCAATGTTCCAACACCAATCCTATCACTAGCATGATCTTCCCTCCACCATTGTATCCACAGTTTCCCAGCACTCCATAGGCCTCACCAATAGAGTAACAGCTGCTGAGAAAAGAATCAGTGAACTCAAAAGATGAGCTGCATAATATCTCCAAACAACAACAGAAGGTGAGTAATAAAATAAATGAACAGATGGACAGATAATTATGGGATGAATTTAAGAGGAGTAACTTAAAAATAATCAGCATCCTTAGGGCCAGGAAAACAACCCTTATGAAGAAACAAAGATATAATTGCCGAGAAGTTATCAGAACTGATTGAACTGGAGATCACATGTACCCAATTCCTGAGCACTCAAAAAGTACCAGCTAAAAGAGAAACAAATAAAAAATACTCCAAGAAACATCCTAATCAGAATGATAGAAACCAGATAGAGATAAAATACTGAAAGTAGCAAGATCAAAGAAGGAAATCACTTATAAAGGAACATCCTTAAGATGTACAGAAGATTTACAAAAGCAAACCTCTAGGCATGAAAACAGTGCAAGGCAAATGCCCTACTGCTGTGCTAAATACTCCAGCCCATCCCATGACATCTTTAAAATAAATAGATTACACACCTAAAACTCATATGGAAAAAATAGAACTCCACAAATAGTTAAAGCAATCTTTGAGAAAAAGATGGAAGGGGCCACTCTCCCCAACTTCAAAATGTACTATAAAGCAGTAGTCATTGAAATAGCATGGTATTGGAAATAAAGATAGGTCCTCAGGTATCTGATCAATTAATCATATTCATAATTAAGAAATATCAAGTGGAACTGGGAAAAACTGGTCATAAAATGAACTCATGCCTCTCTTTAATGCTGTACACAAAAGTCAAATCACAATGGAATAAAGATCTTAAACCATGAGGTACAGAGGAAAACATAGGCAGAACTTTCCAAGACACCAAAGCTAAAGCATCTTCAAGGATATTTCAACATCAGTGATCAAGCAAATGGAAACCAAGAGATACAAATGGGACTACATTAAACTAAAAAAGCTTCTGCACCTCAAAGGAATACAAAGGATACTAGGATACAAAGACTGCCCACAGAATGGGAGAAATTATTTGCCCAATACCCATCTGTTAAGGGATTAATATCTAAGGTACATAAAGCATGGCACAGAAGACCTGCTGTGGAATTCAGACTCAGAAGAAAGCGAAGAAACGGGGCCGGGCGGTGGCGCTGCAGGTAAGGTGCCTGCCTTACCTCGCTAGTCTTGGACAGACCACGGTTCGATCCCCCGGTTCCCATATGGTCCCCCGTGCCTGCCAGGAGCGACTTCTGAGCGCATAGCCAGGAGTAACCCCTGAGCGTCACTGGGTGTGGCCCAAAAACCAAAAGATCGGAAGAGCGT
>PVKC010044934.1:0-11500 GCA_004027635.1 Crocidura indochinensis | reverse complement strand
CTAAAGAGGCTGTGAGTGCAAACCTTCCCAATTTTCTCTAGAAGGAAGTGAATTTCAAGTAGTCTTTTTTTCTATCTACATATTAGACTACTTGTGCTAGAATATAAGTGCAACTTCTATTTTGAAAAATGTGCTCTGCTGGACTATTTCATTCCTTCTTGTTGTTTTCCCCTTCTAAGAACCTAGATGCTAGTCTATCTAAATAAATCATGTCCACACAATTAAGCATTGTATCCCCATCTCCAAGCGAGTATTAAATAAAAATCCCAGGTTTTATTCAGAACTCAGGTGGATGACAAATAGCCTAAGTTTTCCCTTTATACTTAAAATTGTTTTAGCAACGAATTTCCAATCTTATTGCATGTAGATGTGAAAGAATTTCCTGGGAACATCCAGAAAACAGAGTTCTTTGCTCTTATTAATATCCTTGGTATAGGGAGACAGGCGGTGGCGCTGGAGGTAAGGTGCCTGCCTTGCCTGCACTAACCTAGGACGGACCGTGGTTTGATCCCCCGGTTCCCCATATGGTCTCCCGTGCCTGCCAGGGGCGACTTCTGAGCAAATAGCCAGGAGTAACCCCTGAGCGTCACCAGGTGTGGCCCAAAAGCAAAACAAAACAAACAAACAAAAATCCTTGGTATAATACACAGGGCTCTCATTCCGTAAAATAGTGACTAACCCAAAATGTATATATTTATCTGTCAACCCATGAGAATAAGGGAACTTGGAAAAGAAGGCTAAAAAGAATCTAAGTTATAAGGAAGTTAGTCAATGATTGGATTGCATCTTATTTGAATACTCTCTTACTTCTAATACTTCTCTGGCTAAATAAGCATTTATTTAGAACAATTTACTTCATTTCTTTCATACTTGTAATTAAAAGCATCTGATCAGGAGTGTAAGTCAACAGAAATACATCACTATTTTATGACAAGTAAAATGATTTCTACTTTACTTACATTTCTTTTGTCATTTCTTTTTGAGATGATAAAAGCAATCCAGTGAGATCCCATAAACCTTTCACAAGATTTTCTCCTAATATTTGGATCTAACTGTGGGACAATTATCAAAAGTAGCATACTGCCATATGTGGAAACAGTCTATGTGCATTATGTGCATATTAGTCCACTGATAGAAGAATGTAAAATGATAGAAGACAGTACATACAACACATATGGTGAAGCATCAAGAAGTATAATCTTCTACACATACAGTTATAAAAATTAATGTCATAAGATATAAAACCTGCTGATAGCAATCAATAATAAAATGCATATTTGAAAATTGCAGAGTAATTCCTAAAAGTTAACTTTCTATGTTGATGTATGGCAAACAGATTTATTGTGGTGTTCATTCAATAATATATACAAATATAATATTTTACATTAAAACTTGTATAATATTATATTATCGTTGTTCTCTAATTAAAAATATTCAGGTCAGAGAGAAAATACAGCAGATAGTGTGCTTGTTTTGCATGTGGCTATCAGGGTTCAAGTTTCCAGCATCCCATATGGTCCTTGATTCCACCAGAAGTGAAATAAAAAATTTAAGTAATAAAGTTCCATTGGCACAATGCTATAAATTATAATTCAAATTCCATTAAGTTTTCCATTGTTCTTTTTTTTTTTTGGTTATTTAAAGATTCAGTCCAGGTACACAAATTGTATTCAATTTTCAGTTTCTTTTCAGCTTTTATTCATTTTGTTTTGCTTCCATGTGTTCTTTTTTCACTCGTTCCTTGTCTCTCATGACTTTTACATCTATGAGAAGTTACCTTGTACAGTGTCTTCAATATGGGTTTTACTATTATTTTCTTCTTTAACTGAGATGACATTATTATTAAAAAGAATACAACAAGTCGTGACATCTCAGTGCATCTCAGTGCAACATTATAAAGTTCATTATTTAGCAAATCTTGTTACCTTTAATCAGATCAATCGTGCTGCCAGTCTCCTTCATTATAAGTTTTATGATGCTTTATTGATACTGTTGTAACCAAAATATATAGTGCATACATATTTTTAAATTAAACAAATGCACTGTTTCTCCTTAAAGTTTTGTCCAGGAATTTAAGCATCTGTCATCAAATCTTAATTGTGTTGATTACTAAAGTGGTAAACTAAGAGTCTTCAATATTATTCACTTTTCTTATTTGTACTGTTTTGTGTTTTAGGTCACACTACTGATGCTTAGGGTGTTGCTCCTGGCTTTGACTCCTGGTGGGCTTAGTGGACAATGAATGACAGTTATCAAACCTGGGTCAGCTGCTTGAAAAACAAGTGACTCACCTGCTATACTATTTCTCCAGCTCACTTTCTACCTTTTAAATAGAATTATTATTATTATTATTATTATTATTATTATTATTATTATTTGGTTTTTGGGCCACACCCAGTGACGCTCAGGGGTTACTCCTGGCTATTCGCTCAGAAGTCACTCCTGCCAGGCACGGGGGACCATATGGGGAACTGGGGGATTGAACTGCGGTCCGTCCTAGGTTAGCACAGGCACCTTACCTCCAGTGCCACCGCCCGGCCCCTATTTTTTTTTTTTGGAGAATTATTTTATAATAAAGATTTGGCAGGGAGCAGGTAGACAATACAGGATTGTACAGCAATTGCCTTGTATGAACACCAAGCCATTCTCACTACCATATACTCACACACTGAGCAACGATATAGGAGTAAACTCTAAGCACAGCTAGATATAGCCAAAATAACCACAAAGAAAATGTTGAACTAGAGCCAAGGAAATAATTCAAAGGGCTTCAATACATGGCTTTCATACAAAGACCACCAAGATGACCCTGCTAACCTCCAATGCTGATGAACCCAGTATTGTATGGAAAGACCCAAGCCAAGTACTCTTAAGTACCTAAGGACTAAAATGAGTAATTTCCAAGCACAGAAATAGGGGTAGCATTTGAGTATTGTTTGTTTTGTGTAGTCCCAAACAAAAATATTTATTACAAAAATTTGAAAAATAAAATCAATATATGCTGTTTCTCATTATAGCATTATTACAAACATTAAATTTGATTAAAAAGCATATTATGTAAAAAGCAATAAAAAGAGAATATATGTATATTTTTTACAAATTCCGAATATATAGGAGGCAATGAATTAAAATATTTTAGGGTAAGGACAGGTATTTTTGGCCTTATAATTCTGGAAACTCAGAGGAAGAAAGATAAATAGAAAAATTGCAACTGACTTTTCACTTTTATTATAAAGATTCCTATTAACATAAAATTTGGTTTTATAAAAGAATCTACATATATTTCCCACAATGTTTATAGTACTTGGTTCTACCAGAGCTGAGAAAGCTGAAGCAGAGCTGAAACTGATCCACCTGCAGTGGCAGGTGTTAGGGTAGAGCATACAGATAACACAGAATGTGCTAAAACTTAAATGCATTGAGGTCCTCATCTATCATTTCTTAAAAATCTTCTGAATACTGCATACATTCACAGTGTCATAATGAAATTGTCTTAGAGATCTTTTAAAATACTGTAAAAATTCTATCAGGATAAATGATATATTATATTTTATCCATCAATTTACTAAAGAAGTTAGTAAGGGAAAGCACTGAAATAATATGAAGTATTGAAGACTACTGGCTTTTATAAAGATCTTGGGTTTTAGTCATCTATTCTTTGTCCCTATAAATAATGGAGTCAGTGTTTATATATAAAAATCAATGGTGAGTCGATGCTATTCTTCAGGCTACAGTCCTCCCTTTGGAAATATGCTGCATTAATAATGATTGCAGTTTGTTGCTGTGAGCCTTTTCACAAGTTAAACAGACTGGGATAATTCCTATTTTCTCTTAAAGGGACCAAATGCTCAAGAGTAAGGTTTCTAAAGCTTAACTAGGTAATAACTTCCTTCCAAGAAACCTGCATTATACCTTTCAGGGTTTCTGTAACATCTTTTTTAGAGTTATAATCACCATTTTTACTACTATAAGATATATATTTAACTGTATCAGTTTTTTCTTAGGTAAAACATGCATAATTTATATTTCCAAAATACTTATTTCCCTAAGACTATCTCTAAATTATATATAATAAGCACTGAATAAATAAATGAATATTGAATAAATAGTATAGGATTTTTAAATAGATACTAAAAAAATTGGGAGTCAAACATCTCTGAGTTGAACTTGATTAGATGTTAGGTTTATCTTTAGCATAATTTACAAAATTCATATAGAATAATCAAAACTCTGAACTTCCACTATTGAGTCTAAAAATTAAATTTCTATTGGTTTGAAAGCCTTAGTGAAATACTAAAGACACATTTTAATTAAATAGAGAATGATGTCATTGTAAGTCAGTAGTGTCTAAAATTTTCCATTTCTAGCCCTTTCTAAAATAGTAAAACTAGAGGAAACATTAAGTTACACATAACACAATGCCCCTTTCATTAAAAAGTTATGGGATTACTGTTTTTCCCTTTTAGAAAGTAAAGTACTTGTGGTTAAGGAAAAGTACAAAACTTCAAATGCGAATACGAGACACAGGAGAAAAGCAATTCCATCATTTTAATCTAATGATGTCAAAATAGTTCATTTATACTGTACGCTTAAATTCAAGTAACCTATCTTTGTTCCAAGGGTGATTTATAGTTATTAAATAACTTTATAATTGATCCCTAGCAACACTAAATTTAAGTTTATTTCTCTTAACATAAATATAAATGTAAGAGAAATTATATATATGTGACCAGCTTGCTTTATGCTACCTAGAATTTCATAAAGACAGATAACCACATTCAAAAAATTGTTCACTACTGCTAAAAGTTTTAGAACTATAAAATGCAATAAGACAAATAATTCAAAAATACTCTTATATAGTATTTCAATCCTGTTTTATAAGAAAATTGTCCTATTAGCTTGTGAGTTATTGCTTGTGCATGTTACTATTTTCCACACAAGCTTTTACAAAAACAATGAATTCATGAGAAAACTATATGGAAAATTTTTTCTAACAATAAAGTTAAATATATCAATAATTCATTTGAAAGATTCTGAAATATATTTCTCAGTCTACTTACCCTCTATCAGTCATCCCTCAAATATTTCTTACAGCCTGAATAACACAATATTTCCTGTGTCAATAAAATGTATGGATTTTTCTGAGTCTTTGTTCAAAAAATCATTCAAAATTAAATATCTTGACTTTTCTGCTAACTCTGTCAAAATTAAAAGTTTACTTCAAAACCCTTCACAAATAATGGATATATTATGTGAGAAAGTAAAGACTTAGTGATTACAAATGCTATAAAATATTTATCAGTGAGGTATTGTATTATACCTTACATGGCAACTGAAAGTTGAGTGATGTAAGTAATGAAGCTTGAAAGACAAATTTCATGTCAGATATGAAGAAAAAAGGAGCGTTCAGAACACTATAAGGAAAAACACATACCAAGAATGGTAGGTAGCCTCTACAAGCTAAAAAAGTCAAGTAAATAAATTTCCATAAGGACCTCTATAAAAAACAGTTCTTCCAACTAAATTAGGGCTTCTGATCTACAGAGCTTCAAAATAAATTTTGCATTGCTATAACACAAAGTTTATAAAAAAAACTTGCTATAGGAATAATAGGAAATGTAATAGAAAATATTAAATTGGAAACACATAATAGGAAATATATAATAAAAACCATAACACAATGAAAGACAGTTAAGTTTTTGTTTGTTTATTTTTGGGGCTTGCTGCTTCAAGGCTTACTAAGGACTCTGCTTAGAGATTGTTCCTGAAGGGCTCAGGGGAACCATACGAGGTGCCTGGGATTGAATCCAGGTTGACTCAATACAAGGCAAGCACCCTACCTGCTGTACTATCTTTCTGGCACCATCATGTGGTTTTTTACCTCAGATAAAATCTGGTTTAGAATTCCATCTTGCCATTTACTGCTATGTGCATTTGAGTAAATTATAGAATCTATTCCATTATTACAAAGGAAACTTCATACTAGAAAACCCTTTTCTCTGAGTACACTCTCCGGAAATATGTTCTAAAAAACCTAAATCTCTAGATAAAAATCTTAAGATATGTCTTAGATATTTAATCATTATTCTTCTAGTCAAATTTCCTTTCCTTAGAATTCAGCTTGATGAGCAGCCATTAATGTTGATATAAAAATTGACCAACTTACAAATGGAAAGAGAGGGAAAAATTATGTATTCAGTTACAAATATACAAAAGCAAAAACAAAACAGAATATCCTTGTTCGTAATACATAATCTAAGGCTTGAGTCTTCTCTTTTCTTGAGAATGTATATCATAGTGCTATAGTTCATGATACATCGCTTAAATACTTTCATAATAAAATTTTAATAGAGTAATTTATAAGGAAATCCATTTTTCTAATTTAGTACAAATAATTTTTTGTTTGGAAGACTATGACTAAGGATAAAAAGAACAAATAATGACATAATCACACATATACAAACGTCTAATCACAACAAAGAAGCCAAGACCATATAATTAAGTAGTCTATAAATTATGAAAGGTAAAATTGTGAAAGCTACCTTGTAGTTAGGAGTTAGGCTTATTAAATAAGCATATAAAATGATGTGATTTGAGAAGTATTATACTGTAAATATATGTTTTGTGATTACTTTTCATGTGTAAGACCTTATTAATGAAAAATAATTTTAAAAATAATTATTTTAGAAATAATTTATAAACAAAAATTTTACATTACTAAATAATATACCAAAATCCATAATTCAATTGGCTTCTGGTAAAAAGTGACCATTGCATATCTGATCAGTAATCAGCAGTTATATACCTGTACTGTATGAGGAAAATGATATTTGAAAAATACTGCATCATATGCCTTCAAACATCAAAAATGTTGATATACAGAACAAAAAGGTTGTTCTCAATGGTTCTTCTTGTAAGCATACAATAGACAAAATCTACTTAATTTGGATATTATTCACCTTACTATTTTAGAAGGTCATCCTTTTCTAACAAATTTCATCAGACTTGTTATGGTTATCTATAAAATGATTGTATGTTCCTGTTGCATTCATATTATATTGTGACCAAAAATAGATGAAAGAATAGGATCTGCTAAAGTGATGCTTACAAGAAATATTTGAAAGTTAAAACTAAATATAGTATATTTTATGATCTTTGTGTTGTATTTAAACTATTTGAAGCATTATACAGGATGTGATAAGTACTCCCATTCTTTAAATATAAGTCCACAGGAAGGATGCGTGTTAGATTTTTCTAAGGCTTTCTAGTTAGTGAAACTGGAAATAGTTCAGGAAGGTTGAACTTCTAAATAGCACTCGGAAGTGCTATTCCAACCACTGAGATGGATCTGAGATTAACTCCCACTGAGTTGATTTATCTTTTCTTTTGAACCCCCAGGAGAGAAATGAACTCAGAGAGTAAGTACTCAGGCAATACTTACATAACTTTTAAAAAGGTAGAGATTTAAGCAATTAGTTATTGTATTCACAGGAAAACAAATATTTTAACACATTTTTTAATATTAACTGGATTTCTTTGAATTTATGAAAAGGACTGAATGGATATTCTGATATTATATTCCCAAGAATTAAATATAAGAAAAAAACTAGTTTAAGTCATACAATGTCTAATATTTATATTATATATTAAAATACAATACAATATACAACTTACCATATACTAGATTTGTAATTTAATGACTATAATGTTGAAGAAACATTTCTATGTGTTACTATTAAGTGAAATGCCTATTAAATTAGATAATTGCTGTGCTTGGCCATCAGTTTTTATAGGCGTAGGAAAATTCCATGTTTCAATATTTTTATTACTTTATAAAAATTTGGGCTGGATAGTAGGTTTTATTTATTCATTCAATGAAGTCTATGAAATAAAACTTATTTATTTCATAAATAAATATGATTGTAGCACTTAGATAGAAGATGGAGGTTGTAGTGCTTAGATGGAAAAATAATAAAACAATTCTGAAATAATGAACTGGTAAAGTGAAGCTAACCCTAAAACCCCCAGAATCAGTAAGAAGAGAAGAGAAAACAGAACACGGGAAGCAACATGTAGTCATTTTTCAAGGAGGAGTAGGTTTTTTTTCTGAGAAGACTAGGTAAGGACACTGACATACATCAAAGTAATTTGAAGATTGTACTTATAATTGTTATTGTAAGAACAAGTATGAGTCATTGAAAATGTTTTTTCTTTTTTTTTTTTTTTTTTTTTTTTTTTTGGTTTTTGGGTCACACCCAGCAGTGCTCAGGGGTTACTCCTGACTCCATGCTCAGAAATTGCTCCTGGCAGGCAAATTTTAATTAGAGTGGAGCAGTAGCCAGATTGAAATTTTTTAAAGATTAATTTAAAGCTCAAAACACTTCCGCTAAGACCAGGTACAAGGCAAGTCTGCCTACTGTCTCCACTTTTACTCAATATAGTATAGGAGACCTCGCTACAGTAATCAGACAAGAAAAATAAAATAAAAACTTGCAGGGGGATCTGAGCGATAGCATAGCAGGGGGACATTTGTCTGGATTGGATCTACATTGGCTGGATTCACTCCTCTGCATTCCATATGGTGCCCTAAGCCTGCCAGAATTGATTTCTGAGCACCAAGCCAGAAGTACATAATGTGTCACCCAAAGTACAGAAGCACTACAATGTGTCACCCAAAGAGAGAGAGAGAGAGAGAGAGAGAAATCTAAATTGGAAAATAAGTCAAATTATCACTATTTATAGATGACAAGATATTAGACATAGCAAATCCTAAAGATTCAACAACAACAAAATAACTTCTATAAACATGAACAAATACAGCAAAGTATCTGACTAGAAAGTCAATATACAATAACCAGTTCCATTCTCAAAATCAAAAAATGAATCGGAGAGAAAGATATTAAAGAGTCAATTCCATAAATAGTATCTGCAAATATCAAGTATCTAAGAATAACTTAACAAAATATGTGAGATATCTATACTATGATAATTAGAATCATTTAAAAAAAAGATAAAATACCTTAGAAAATAAAAAATAATCTCTTGCTTGTGGATTGAATCAATATTGTTAAGTAATGTTCAAATGACTATCTTACCTAGGCTATTACATAGATTCAATGTAATCACTTTAATTCAAAAGTTTCAAAGACTTAGAAAAGTCAATAATAAAGTTTATATAAAAATCAAAAGAAATTGTAAATAGCCAAAGACATGTTGAAAAATAAGAAATGCAAAGATATCCATTTTCTAATTTGGAATTTTTTTATAAAACTATAGTGATCAAAGCTGCCTAGTACTGGTTTAAAGACAGGCTCTATGATCAATGAGTCAGAACCAAATTCCCAAAAACAAAGTCATATATATATATGTATATATATATTTATATTTATATATGCATTTGTATATATACACAGTCAGTTAATTTTTGATAATTAAAGAGTTGATACCATGAGGAGTTGTGACTATGAGACAGAATAAAGTTAGCCCCTTGAGCAAATGGAGCTGGGAAAACTGTTTAACTATATGAAGAATTAAAGATAAATTCATATCTCATACCTTGCATAAAAATCAATTCAAAGCAGATCAAGGACCTTGAGATTCTACAAAAAATTATAATGTACATTGATGAAAATATAGGTAGAGCACTCTGAGACCACTTGAAACAACAATAAATATCAAATATGAATAAATGAGACTCCATTGATATAAGAGTTTCTGCATGGCAGAAACTAAAAGATAGTTCTCTGAATGGTAAAAAAAAAAGTACTTGCATTCAACGTATCAGATAAATGCCTGACATGTGGATATATAAAGTATTCACAAAGATCAACAAAAAAATCAAAATCCCTTCTCAAAAGCAAAAAAAGGAAATGAACAGACATTTCTCAAAGTCCAGTAGATCACCACTAGGCTCATGAAAAAGTGTTCAGGATCACTTATCATAAGGGAAATTCAGATAAAAACAATGAAAAATTATGTCACACCAGTGAGAATCACACATATCGAACTTGATAGCAACAATCTGTGCTGGTAAGGATGTGGTGAAAATGGAACTCTCATCAACTGCTGCTGGAAATTTTGTCTGGTTCATCCCCTGTGGAAAATGCTGGAAATGGGTAGAGTGAGACCGTAGTAAAATTAGAATTAACCTGCAATATAACCCAGTGATTCCAATTTTGGGTATCTATTCTGAGGACTTAAAAAATTCATTCATTTAAAAAGGACGTATGCACACAATTATTCATTGTTGTATTTAGTGCAATATCTAAGATACAAAATCAACCTAAGTGCTCAAAAACAGATGAATGGATTATAAGGATGTGTTATTTAATCTCAATGGAATATTCACAGTTGCAAGAAATGATGAAATCAATCAAATTGCTGAACCTGGTTGGAACTGGAAGTTATCACTCTAAGTGAAGTAAGACAGAAGCCAAACAAATGAATGAGGAAATATAATGCAGTAAGGAAGGATGCCTAGATCTCCCATAATCCCAGAATTTGGAGAAGAGACAGAAAAGGAAAGAAAGCAAAGTAGAAAGGAAAAAGGTGAGAAAAGAAGAACATAGGTCAGGGATTCAGTTATATTAGTAACGTAGGAGGGTAGTATATATATTAATCCAAAGCACAAACTTGACAACACTGAAAACATGAGATCTAAACTGTAGCCACCACACTTTGTAATGTGCCTGTCAAGTTGTCTAGGAGGGAATAATAAGAGTATGGGAACACTGGTGGTGGAATTAGTGGACACTGGTGTTGGGATATAGCATGACATTTTATATGGCTAAAACTCAACTATCTTTGTAAATTATGATTCTGTAACTAAATACATTTAAGAAAATGAAAATGAAAGGTACAAGAATATTCAGTAAACAAGTAAGGAATGATTGCATTTGTTCAGGATAAAAGTCCTCTATTCTGGGTTCTTCACATTACTATATTATTTTTAATACGAAATTACATTATATTTAAAAATTATTTGAAAAATGACAAGAAACTATCTTTATAAAGCATTTCTTTATTAATAATAATATAAATCATCTCCGTGGGACAGCTCAAAGAGCTAGGAACATCTTTTGCATACAGGAATTCCAGAACAAATTCTTGGTATTTCATGGTAACCCAAGCATCACCAAAAGTAAACCCAAACACAGAACTGGATGCTTTCCCTGAGCATAGGTAGGGAAACAAGTAAAACTCTGAAACAAATAAGAAAAATGCCTTCCAAACATACAAATTTTATATGAATGCATATAAAATTACGTTTTTCTACTTAATTTTCTCATACTTCCCCATCCTAGGTTTAGTAATGTATTTAAGATAATAAGCCACACATATTATAACCAGTTATTACTGTGAGTATAGAAGCACTATAAATTGTAGTCCATGGATATTCATAATATTGTTATGGAAAATTCATGGATAATTGCTTAAATTTGGTACAAAAATTAAATATACATGCAAACTTTTTGTTTTTCTAGATAAATTATAGTATTTG
>PVKC010044933.1:0-11508 GCA_004027635.1 Crocidura indochinensis | reverse complement strand
AAAAAAAAAAAAAAAAAAAAAAAAAAAAAAAAAAAAAGCACTGCCAGGTGTGACCCCCACCCCAAAATGTGGCTCTCAAAATAAATTTCAATCATGGTTTTGGTGAGATTTGGCTCAGTTGAAAAAGAAGGTTGCCGACCACTGGCCTAGGATATACCGCGGTTCTATCCCCTGGCGTCCCATATGGTCCCCCAAGACAGGAACGATTTCTGAGTGCATAGCCAGGAGTGTCCCCTGAGCATCACTGGGTGTGGCCCCAAAACAAAACAAACAAATATATGTTTTTGAAGATGAATTTAGTGAAAGAAATCATGTACCTAGTCATTTATATTCATTAACTAGTATAGGACATATAGTTTAATTTCTAGTACTTATTTACATACATTAGCTATTATATTATGATAATGTCTTTTTTATAAGCTCTGAATATATTTCTCTCTAATAACAGGTAAACCAAATCAAAACTGTCAAATATTGGAAAATTATATAAAATATTAGATAATTTTCTTTAACTTCTGCTTTATTTATGCTATGATGAATCATTATAAATAACTACTAGAACGTATGATTTGAGACATATCTATAGTTTGAGAGTGATTTTCTTTTTTAATTTTTTTGTTGTTTTGTTTTTGTTTTTGGGTCACACCCGGCAGTACTCAGGGGTTACTCCTGGCTCCATGCTCAGAAATTGCTCCTGGTAGGCACGGGGGAACATATGGGGCACCGGGATTCGAACCGATGACCTTTTGCATGAAAGGCAAATGCCTTACCTCCATGCTATCTCCCGGGCCCCACGGGAGTACTTTTCTATAGTATGTATGTGTTAAATCAGTTTTAACACATAAACCTTGGTTATGATAAACTATTATATATAGGACACAAAATACCCTTGGTATGATAGAAAATTTGATCCATGAGTTGCTCACAAAATACAGACTGAATACTTAGTACTTGGACAGATTACTTTAAGAATTTTCCAGAGGGATTGGAGAGATAGCACAGTAGTAGGGTGTCTGCCTTGCATGCAGCTGATCCAGGACAGTCAATGCTTTGAATACCGGCATCCCGTATGGTCCCCAGTGCCTGCCAGGAGCAATTTCTGAATGTAGAGGCAGGAGTAACCCCTGTGCATTGCCAGATGTGACCCAAAAACAAAACAAAACAAAAAAGAATTTTCCAGAGGTTGAAAGAGATAATATTCAACCTCACTGTCATAGAAAAAAAATGCAACAGAGATTAAAGCTGAGACTTGCAGTATATGCATCCTGTGTAAAATGTTAGGAGTACATAGAATACCTGACCATGGCTTCTGTTTTTGAATGACCTAAAGTGCTTTTTAAAATCTTATTATGGGGGGGGGCGGGCGGTGGCACTGGAGGTAAGGTGCCTGCGCTAACCTAGGACGGACCATGGTTCGATCCCCTGGTTCCCCATATGGTCCCCCGTGCCTGCCAGGAGCTGACTCTGAGCGAATAGCCAGGAGTAACCCCTGAGCGTCACCGGGTGTGGCCCAAAAACCAAAAGAAAAAAAAATCTTATTATGGAATAAAAAACACAAGCTTGCATTTTATCACTTGCTTTATTTATTTTTTAAAATGTTCTTGATAATACTGAAAGGGCTCTAAGGGCTCCAAATTGTGATAATCCTCCAAATTGGAGGGAAAGAGAATCCACTTCAAGGTACTTAAAGAAAAAGATATTCAACATGTTAGATTACTAGATTTCTCTATTTCCAAGATTTTTCTTTTCTATCATAGGAATAAGTGGCCATTTTAATGAGCTACAAAACTATTTTGAATATTGCCGAGTACTTAAGTATTTAAGTAAATACTCTTAAGTATTTCTTTTCTAGAGCCTTTGAATACTAGAAATGGTGCAAAGGTTTTGTACAGCTCCAATTTATATAAGCAGTAGTATTTTTCAAGTCTTCATAGTAAGGTTAGAATTAGGAAATAAACACACTGTAATAGGTAATTGAGATATTAGAAAATAGAGAATTATTAATGCATAAGTCATATTAGATATGTAGAATTTTCTAAGCAGCCTCTGCCTTTCTCAACAGTATTTTATTCCTTTTCTATTCATTTCTTGTCCATCATTAGACTGTATACACGATGAAGTTAAGTCGCGATGGGACACTACATTGTGATTCTGAGATTTCCTTAGAAGATATTAATAAGGCTGAAATAAATGAGATAGGATATAATATGAGCAAAATTAATCACATGCTTAACTAATTTTTAATATGGATAATATGTACTATATGTTAAAAATAGAAATGTAAATTACCAAAGATAAATAATACTATTCCATTTTTAATTTTTAAAAAATAATCTGTTTAATAGAGATGTCTGAAAGGAGAAAGTTTAAGTATTAATAGTATGTGTCTGAACTTATTGATGAAATTTCTTTTTCCCTTTTTTAGTATTTTTGTTTCTATTTTGGTACTTAAATATTGGCCAGTTATACCAGTCAGCTTTAAGAATTTCCATGTTGAATGACATGTTGAATGAGTAAATTAGATTTAAGTGAAGAATGAAAATTACATAGGAATAGAGTGAATGAGCTTTTATGTGTAGACTTTAACGTATGTATTTGCTGTCTTTTATTTACTATATAGCTATGGTCTTAGTTTCAACAAGTGACATATTGGATTAATTTAACTTTGTATAGTTTAGATTGCAACTACTAGACAGATTTCCAATGGGTAATATTAGAAATATATTAAGTGAATCTGTAGGTTATTAGTTATATTTATTTCTCTAGTTTTTATTTTATTTCAAATTTTTTCTTTCTGAATGGGCCTTTGTGCTTAGATATCAAGATAGAAATTCTCTAGCTTTATTCTGAGTTAATAGTTATTAAATCTCTAATGGGAGCCAGTTTTCATCTGAATTGGGTTGACACTCCTGTAATCAGAATAGAGAGACCTTGAAAGCTCCTCTCCCTCATCTCTTTGCTTCAAACCATAAACACATTGTGTACAGATGAATTCAGGCCAATTTTTAAAGACTTCAGGAGATAGTCTCATTCCCTCTGGTTACCCATTACAGTCAGAAAATTTTTCCTTCCATTTCTTGGTAATCTGAGTCTTTCACAGTATACTTGAAGGCCATTTCCTCTTGTTCTGTCATCAGAAAGGCTAAGAACAGCTGTTCACCATCTTCTTCAGTATTTTCAGGCTTATTAAATCTCACTACCGCTGCTTTCATTTTCAATTCTTTTTTAGCATACTTTGTCATCTGAGTTCTTTGTAGAAATTTTTTCTTTTGTCAAATCTTGTCCTGGATATAAATTTATCAGATTGATTGTAAATAAAATAATTAAATTCTTGTTTTTAAGTACAGTATGTTTGCATTTATGCACCTATTGTTTTATAGCATTACATCTTCTATGTGTTATTTCTGCACAAAATTGTCACTTAATCTTGCCCCCCCCCTTTTTTTTTTTTTGGTTTTTGAATTACACCAGCAGTGCTCTGGGGTTACTCTTTACTCTGCACTCAGAAATCGCTTCTGGCAGGCTCAGGGGACCATATGGGATGCTGGGAATCGAAACCAGGTCCATTCCGGGTCAGCTGTATACAAGGGAAACACCCTATTGCTGTGCTATCTCTCCAGCCCAAACTATTGCTTTTTTTTTTTTTAAGTCTTTTTATGTACTCTTTTCTTATCCTGATACATTTTGAATATTCTGTATATATTCAAATTTAATTCTTATGTTTTCTGATTTTGGGCAGAGGGGATTATGGCCACACACAGAAGTACTCAGGGCTTACTCCTGATGTTAGTTCTGGTCTTACTATTAACAATGCTAAGAAAATCATATATGGTACTTGTGATCAAACTAGTGTTTATGACTGAAGCCCAACTACAATAATGCTTGTAATCATGGTGCTTAAATAAAGATTTTATATATTAAATAAAAAAAAACTAGAGTTGAACACATGCAGGCAAATGCCTGACTCACTGTACTATTGTTACAGTTCAGTTTTTATCATTTTACTTTATTTAAACACATTTTTTTTGACTTTTTAAAAAAATTTTATTCCTTTTTAATCTTTCTTTTTATTTATTTTTTAAACACTGTGATTACAAACATGATTTATTTTGGTTTTAGGGCCACACCTGGTGATGCTCAGGGGTTACTCCTAACTATGCACTCAGAAATTGCTCCTGGCTTGGGGGACCAAATGGGACGTGGGGGGATAGAACTGTGGTCCATCCTAAGCTAGCATGGGTACCACTCTGCCCCCCCCCCTTTTTTTGCCTTTTTTTGCCTTTTCCCCTTTTTAAGTGTTCTATCCCATATCACCTGGGTCAGCTCTGTAAATGTAACCCATAGATTGATATTCTTTGTCTGCCGATGTATACACATGAATGTATGGGTACCAAACCAATGTCAGTCCAATGCCTGTTATTAACAGATACCATGTCTATGTTGTATGTTGTTCTCCCCCCTCCCCCATCATTCTTTTCCCCCTTTTGCTTACTACCTTACAAACCCTTTTTTAGCCCGACATGTTATCCCCACATTTAACCCCTTTTTCTTTCAGTTAACTCCTCTCTAAGCAGAATATGCTCCCCACCCCAGCCAACCAGCGCCTAAAATGAAAAGATGATGAATTCTTAGCCTGAGAGGAAACTGATACTCTGCTGCTAATGATTTGCTCTCTTCAGCCCCTTCTCCTCCACCTCCCTTCACTGTGGACTTTTGCTTGCTACCAGATATGGTGACTTGGAATTCCCCCACCTGAAAATATTTCCTGCTAGGCGACTACTAGAAGCCATTTTCCATAGACTCCACAAAGTCAAACCACAGGATGAAGCTGCGCTCTGGATTTTACCCCCTCCCACGACTTCTTAAAAAGACTAAAGTTTACACATACATCCCCTTTGAATATTTTTTAGATGTATTCCTTTAATAGGCATAATCTTAATTGAATATCTTCTTATGTAGCAACAATTTCACCCCACCCTAAGGATCTGTTTTCTAGTATTTCTAGAATTCTAGTAGATAACTCTGTTTAGAGCTCATGTCAGAAATAGGGTAAACGGATTGTTTGGCTTATTACCTTGGCTCCCACATACACCACTAATACCTTGTGACATGGCTTTTCTCTGCACAGGCACATTAAATGGGGAAAAGTTTACATATTCAAGCAAATTCTTATCTAATAGATAAGAATACTTATCTATTACTTAGAACACACTAATTTTATGCTGCAATGGGGCCTGACACCCTGAACACTTACTTGGCTTTAGTGACTTGGCTGAGAGTTCAGTAGATAGGACATTGACCTTGAACCATGGACACCATATTCGGAAACAATCACAGTTTTCTATACCATCCCCAGGAATAAAAAAAAGCTGTCAAGGAAGACCCTACTACTGTCATGGCACTGACTTAATCCAAGGAGGGTCCTTACAGCACCATGATAACTTGGAAACACCAACAGACTGCTTTTTACGATAGGATTCTCTGCATTGGTATTTAACGGTGAGATAAGACCAGAAGACACTACATGTCACCTGGACTTCTACATAGGATCTGTACAGAAACCATGGTTTGTAACTTCAAAAACCTGACAGCAACAACTGTGATGGTGAAGAGTTCTTACTGGGACCATTGACAATGACTATGGTGTTGGACAACCTAGTATGCCTAGAGCCTGGAATAGGTCTTATGCCAGAGTGCTTCATAGGTTGGTCTCCCTGTTCATAGTCCAAAGGTTTTTCTTTTCCATTTCTCCCATATTTTGCTATGCCTGTGCAAACAACAACTGCCACAAACAGACACCTTTTTTAGTGTACTCTTGTATCTCCTAGCTTAAAAAAAGGGAGGGACCTTACTAAGCCCTCTTCCAGTGTAATAATTGCTTTACTGGAGATATAATAATTTTCACAATTATACTTGCTAAAGAACTTTTCTTTCTATCTTTCCATATTATTTTATTCTTTTAGTTTTCCTTTTTTCTATTTTTCAATAACCTCATTCTCTGTCATCCTGAAAGAAATGTAATGTGATCAATGATGTCAACTATGTGATACATTTTCTTTAAATAAATCAACTTAATTAAAAAATAAAGATTCTGGGGCGTAAATATGGGTGAACCACATGCAAGAAAGACACCCCATCCAATGTATTATCACTTAGGATCCTATTCTTCTAATTTTATATAATTATACAAGATATTATAATTGTTTTACTTTGCTTTTGTTTAATCTTCAGTACTTATGTTCATCCATAGATGTCTAACCACCCAATTCCTACCACCACTAGGTTTTCCCTGCTGGCCTTTGTCATTGCTTTATTTATTAGTTCAGTACTCCCAGTTCACCTCTAGTGAGAGTCAGCCAATGTCCAAGGAACTCAAGATCGCTATTATAGTAATTTTTAAAGAAGAGACAGGAGGTGTAAGTCATAGTTATTTTTAATAACTAAAATGAGAAAGATAAGCTATACTTTACTTACGTCAGTAAAGATTAAGTTTTACAGAAAATGAACTAAAACAGGTAAATAAAGGTATAGCTGCATCTTTGGCATATTAATACCAGCTCTTTCTAAGATTTAGTGACTACCTTATAATTTCTGAGCAAAACAAAACTTTGCCGGACAGAGTTACTAAGAATTTTATAAAATTAACGCTAGTTGATGCTAACAAATAACAAAAAAATGTGCGAATTTCTGTCAAACAACTATAGCATCTGAGATAGGCTACTCTATGCACAATTTTCACAGTTGTTTAGCTATATAAAAGTTAGGTGAATGAGTTTAATTTCTTTACAAAGCATTGCAGTTAATATGTTTATGATAAAAGTCAGAAAAATCAGTCATCTAGCAAGTAATTCTTAACAGAAATAACTTTAGGAAAAGATATCATTCCATGGGCTGACTGTACATGCTTCACATGTGGGATTTCCCGGATCACATCCCCAGCAGCATCAGTTGAGCGCCTCAATACTTCAGCACCATTGCCCTGGGGTGATGGGTGTTGCAGTGCGCATCAGAGGCAGAAACATAAGCCGAATCTGGGAAGAATTCATCATGGTATTCTGCTAAAAACCTCAGAAAGAGATCCAAGTGCTTCAGTAACGCTTTCAGATTCTTCTCAGAAAGGGACATCTTTCCCAGGATTTCTGGAAGTTTCACAAACAATCGTAGCAAGTGATGTGCCCCATAAAGAAAAGAGGCTGGAGGTGGCTGGTCACTTGGGGGGTAACTCTCTGGAACAAGCTTCCAAGCAAGTACTTCGTTTACTTCTTGAGTTCGGCCTTCGAAGCCAGCAAACACCAAGCTCCCTTTGGGACCGATCAGAGGAAGGAGAAAGGCTGAGCCACTCGGCTCCTGGGCCCCCTTTTCCAGGGACAGCTTGGGCCTCCTGGCGGACGTGTCCCGCTGCCCACGCTTGGGCTGGGGCGAGGCACTGCTCTGGGACATGGTGTCGCAGCTGAGAGCATGGCGTGTGGAGCGCCTCAGAGTCGGCATAGCTTCCGCCTCAGATTTGCGCCTTTTCGGGGTGCTGGGCTCCTCGGGCATCGGCCGCCACTCACTGGACGGGGGAGTGACTGGATACAACAGAGGTGGGCCCGGAGAGCACTCCAGGTTCCTCTTCATGCCGGCGGCCAAATTCGACGACGACGTGGCCATTTTATATTGCTCTCGTTCGTAGGGATAGAGCAAAACCAACGGGAGGTGATAATCGAAGATGATCCTCAATCCATCCGCCATCTCTTTGCAAAGGTCGACGCTTTCGGACTCGCCTCCGGTGGAGTCCCTTGGGCCGAGCAGATGGCGAAGGCGAGCGCCCTGGCTCCTGTCCGCAGGGCCGTAGTGCACCGTCACGCCCGCGGGTGGCACCGGCTGCTGCTGGGGCCGAGGCGAGAAGGCGGCTTTGAGAGCGAAATACCTCACGTACGACTCCAAGACGGTGACGACGTTGGTTCGGCAGGGAAGTTGCACCAGCCGCTTCCTCCGGTTGATGTAGTAGCAGTCGTCCTCCAGGACTTTCTTCAGGACCTCGGGGATTTCCATGGCGATGGTTCTTGCCTCCATGTCCCTTTCTGCCCGTTGCTCTTGTTCCACCCCTCACTCTTTTCCTTTGCGATTCTTTGTTCGGTTACCGCTCAGGACTTTGTGCACCACGGCTGCCCTCCAAGGAACTGTTTACTGAACTTGCAACTATTTCTTCAGTGGAAGATTTTTGCAGGCGGAATCACTTCCAGCCCCTCCTGAGCTTTGCAAGAGGCCTTAAGGTTTTCTTGCCAATCTACTCCCAAAATCTTAGATTTTTTTTTTTTATCAGTTTTACCTGGTGTTCCGAAGGACGGGATCTCCAGGTGACTTTCAGGCAGTCCCCAACACCAGTTCCAACCGTGAAGATGGGTTAGATAGTCTGGAATCTTTCAGTCTCTCTTGGCCGGAGTCTCCCTCAGAATATGGCTGCGAATGGGGCGGAAGTCTTGGCGAGGCCCTGCCCGGAAGACTCGCCACCTTCTGGCCGCATTTTCCCTCGCTGGCTTCCAGAGGCCCCGTCATCACGATGTTGTGCGGGGCTGGAATGCTTGATTCAAAAAAAATAAAAACCGGGAACATTTTCTTCCCGCCAAAAATTAAAAAATTTGAAGCATGAGTAGATTCTTCTAATCAAGCTTCTAACCAAGTTCCGTGTAGACATGTAGAACTGCGTTGTTTGTTTTCCTTTGGATCACATCTGCCAATGCACAAGGGATTTCTCCCGGCTTTGTCCTGTGGGATCACACTAGTGATTCTTGAGGAAACATGGAATGCCTGCGATTGATCCCATGTTGGTCTTTTTTTTTTGTTTCAGTTTGCACTTTTAATATTACTTCACTACATGCTTTAGCAACCAATACGCATTCATTATTCATAAGCTGTATAGATTTAAAATTTAATTCGTGGGAACAAGTGTATTTAACTTTATTTTGAAGTTAACTTAGTAGTTTTTAAGTCGAGTAGAATTTACATTTATAACTTTTACACGTGTATTATGGACCATTGTTTATATATATATTTATAAATATTTGGATTTCTTTTAAGAGTTCATTCATTAAACATTGGTTCTTTTGCTCCTGATCTTTTTTACCTTTTTGCTTCCCTCCTAATAAACTCTGGTTGTTCTGATTGTTCAAAACTTTTATTATTTCACCCGTTTGGTTCCTATATCATTTATAAGTAAATTTAAACTCTTTCGTTTATTTTCTAACCACAAAATCAATAATTCAAGAAGATATATGGACACTTGTGTTTATTTTAGCATTAAATAAAATATTTAACGAAGATATGGAAATGTACAAATGTCCAGTTACAGATACATGGGTTAAGAACATGAGGTATGTATACGAAAATGGAATATTATTATGTAGCTGTTAGACAAGACTGAAATAATAATGTTGCAATGTATCATATTAAGCAAAATAAGAGGAAAATTAAATGTAGGATAATTTTATCTATTGAATAGAAATATACAAATCAAGGGAATCAGTACCATCCAAAAAAGACATTCCCTTGGTCTAAGATTATAAAACTTAAAAACAGAGTGTGATGGGGTGTTTATGAAATGCAAATTAGATATGGCATAAGGACAATAGTGGAGTAGGGTCATGGGCTTTTGGTTGTTCATCAATAATATAAACAAGTATATTGTAAAAAAATAAAGTATAATTATAATACATAAGGTATATTGCTTTATGTTATCCTAATACGTGATAATTTATATATTTTATGTATTTGTTGGATTAGTGTCTGTGGAGATATTTCTGTTCTTCTTTACATCTTACAAAAGGGTTGACCATGGCCAGAGCAATAGCATAGCGGGTATTTACCTTGCACACAGCTGACCTGCCAGGAATAATTTCTGAGTGCAGAGCCAAGCAAGAGTAACCTCTGAGCTCAATTGGGTATATCCCAAAATAACCTCTCCCCCTAAAAAATAGGGTTGACCTTTTTTTTTAAAAAATGTTTAATTTGCGGCCCGGGAGATAGCATGGAGGTAAGGCGTTTGCCTTTCATGCAAAAGGTCATCGGTTCAAATCCCAGTGCCCCATATGGTCCCCCGTGCCTGCCAGGAGCAATTTCTGAGCATGGAGCCAGGAGTAACCCCTGAGCGCTGCCGGGTGTGACCCAAAAACCAAAAAAAAAAAAAAAAAAAAAAGTTTAATTTGATAAAGTCTTTGTATTTTGGAGAATTGACTCCTTGCTAGGCATGTGATATGCAAATATTTCTTTAGTAGGATATCTTTTCTTTTTGATATAAGCATTTTTTTCAAGTCTTTGATTCATTAGTCCTGGTTATTTATTTTGGTTGTTCTTTCCTTGCTATGTACTAGAGGCACCAAATGTATTTCTAAGGTAGATTTCTATGAGCATATCAACTATATTTCTCTATATATCTTATAGCTTTAGGGCTTACATCTTAACATTTAATAAGTTTGAATTAATTTTAGTGTTATATAGTAGTCTGGTTTTATATTTTTACTGGTGGCTGATCAGTTTCCACATCATCTATTGAAGACACTGTCTTTCTTCCATTGTTTTCTCTACTCCCTTGTTAAGCATTAGTTTCATGTGTATATTTTATTTTATTTCTGGGTTCACAACTTTATTTCACTAATCTAAGTACTTTTGTGTTAACAACAGCTTTCTTTTATTATTGTGATATACGTTGAATATGGGAACATGATATATAATTTATGTTGTTTTTCTCAGAAGCTTTTGCTTTTTGTTATTTGGAATTCTTTGTAGTTTCATATACATTTAATTATTTTTGTTCCATTAATGGGGATTCATTGACTCTGTATTCTGTTTTAGATGTTACAGTTTTAAAAAGAGATTTGACACTGTATTTTTCTTATAAAGTGTTTGAAGTTATTTTTCCTATTAAATGGTATAATATGCTACTAGAAATCTGCCTCACTTGTATATTTGTTTTCAAATTTAGATTTGAAAAATGTGTAAATGCTAAGGAAACTGTGGAGAATGATCTTTATACAAGATTTATTCTTGTACTAAATGAGAAGAAAGCCAAAATCAGAAGCTTACGTAAAAGGTTAAGTGAAATTCAAGAATTAGGAGAGAAGATTGAACATAAAAGGTATTTTGACCTTTCTGCTTTTAGATGAAAGATACATAAATTTCAGTAGAATTTTATTGAAACATATTGAAAGCTAAGGACTAATCTTTCAGTAACATGAGATGATTTGATAATCTAAAATTATTTATTTTGCCTAACAATATGTTTGTAGTATACCTCAGAATTCTCAACATAATCTTACCATGTCTGCCACACTGTCATTTCAACTTATTTTTGTTTGTTCATTTGTTTGTTTTTGGTCACTCAGAAGTGCTTGGGACTTGCTTCGGCTCTTACAGGGCACTACTTAGGATGCCAGGGATCAAATCCAAGTTGTCTGTCCTTAACTTTTTCTTCATAAAAATATGAATTTGGAGGAGATTAAAGAAAGCTAAAACTGCTTTAAGATAAAAGTC
>PVKC010044932.1:0-11613 GCA_004027635.1 Crocidura indochinensis | reverse complement strand
CTGCTCTTTAGCTTCTATATACTTTCTTTGCTAGCTTTTAAATTGTGGGAATGTGTCCTTCATGAAAAAATGCCCCTCATCACTGATCATCAGGGAGATGCAAATCAAAACAACAATGAGATACCATCCCACACCACAGAGATTGGCACACATCACAAAGAATGAGAAAAATCAGTGCTGGTGGGGATGGGGAGAAAAAGGAACTCTTCTCTACTGCTGGAAGGAATGCTGTCTAGTCCAACCTCTATGGAAGGCGATATGGAGATTCCTGCAAAAACTGGAAATTGAGCTCCCATTCGACCCAGCTATTCCACTCCTAGGGATATACCCTAGGAACACAAGAATACACAATACAAAATCCCCTTTCTCATACCTATATTTATTGCAGCTCTTTTCACAAGAGCCAGGCTCTGGAAACAACCAAGATGCCCTTCAACAGACGAATGACTAAAGAAACTGTGGTACATATGCACAATAGAAAATTATGCAGCCATAAGGAGAGATGAATTCATGAAATTTTCCTATACATGGATGTACATGGAGTCTATCATGCTGAGTGAAATAAGTCAGAGGGATAGAGAGATGCAGAATAGTCTCACTCATCTATGGGTTTTTAAGAAAAATAAGCCATTTTTGCAACAATCCTTAGAGACAATGAGAGGAGGGCTGAAACTTACAGCTCACTTCATGAAGCTCACCACAAAGAGTGTGATGAGTGCAGTTATAGAAGTAACTACACTGAGATCTACCATAATCATGTGAATGAATGAGGGAACTGGAAAGCCTGTCTAGAGTACAGGTGGGGATGGGGTGGGATGGAGGGAGATTTGGGACATTGATGGTGGGAATGTTGCACTGGTGAAGGGGGTGTTCTTTACATGACTGAAACCTAATCACAATCATATTTGTAATCAAGATGTTTAAATAAAGAAAAAAAGAAAAGAAAGAGTTGGAGACAAAGGAAGACTCATAGGTCAGGGCCAGATGGCTGGGATGTTCCTTGTGGATGTAAAGATGGGAGACAGGAAAAGGGGACACTTATATTAATATCTGTTACTATGGAAGCAGGTTATCTGAATTGTAACATTAAGTGGGACCCAACGGAATGTAAGATGTATTCTTTGACATGTAGCAGGTGCCAATAGAGTGTAACTGGGTCGGTCTAGATTGATGCTCCACATATATATAGACTGAGTGGAAAAGTTACACGGGAAACTTGACTGCAAGCCTTTTCCTAGGTAGAAGCCTTGGACCCTTAGCTGGCTAAGCAAATAAAACCCCACTTTGTAACTTGCATTGCCATGTGGTTTCTTTGTCTTATCACTTGGGTATTAGCTTGAACCCAACAATGGTATGGTCATCAGGGATAGGAAATACAGAGCAGGTAGAAAGAAGGAGGCTTCTGGTTATGCTGAAGTTTAAAGTATGCATAGGGACAGAGCAAATATCAAAAAATAGAGCTACTTTTGTCTCAATATAGATGGCGTGTGGTTGACTTGAAAAAAAAATGGCTTTAGAATCTGTGTTTGCGTGTGTGTGTGTGTGTGTGTGTGTGTGTGTGTGTGTGTGTGTGCATGTAAATAAGAAAAGGAACTTTCTCAAACTTCCTCCCTGAAAATGATCTAATCCTTATTTCCAGGATTAAGCCACATTACCACTTAGTGGCAAATATAAGGATTTAAAAATATATAAGTTTGTACTTTAATTTGGTGATTTTTATGGTGACAATAGGGCTCCTCTGGCAATAAAACAAAAATGTGGGGACTGGAAAGATATTAAATTGGTTAAGGAGCTTGCCTTAAATGCAACCAACCTGGGATTAATCTAGGGCACACCATTTATACACTTGAGTGCAGAGCCAGGAGTAACCACTGAGTACAACTGAGTGTGGCCCAAACAAAACAAAATAAATATATATTTGTTTTAAAAATAGTGGGGAGTGTCTGTTGAGTAATAAGAATAGTGTCCAGAGAGCTATAACTGTTCACTTAAATATTAAACAGGCTTATTATATAAAGGAGGGAGGAGAATGCTCAAGGGACTGAGTGCATGATTTGTATGTGGGAAGCCCAGGTAACATTCATTCCCCACGGTCTCCTAAACCCCACTGTGAAACCTCCCTTAGCACAGTGTTAATGCTATTTTCTCTTTCTTTCTTTTTTTTTTTTTTTTTTTTACCTTTTAGAACTGTAAATGCAAACACAACAGGAAGCAGGAAAGCTGCAAATGCTAAAATACTGCAAGTGTGACTAGTTGTTATGGTTAATTTATAGAATGTATTAAATAAAAGATATTTATAGAATGCATTTCTACCAGGAAAATTTCATTAACAAGGGTATCTCAGTAATTATTTTTTTTACATTTTACATCTCTAAACAATTTAGACTATTCAAGAAAGGGTGGGCATGTTTAATTGTCATTATAAAAAGGCTTGATCCTTGTGCTAAATTGTTAGCATGTTATCTGACGTCATATGAGTATAATTGTTACTAGAGGCGAAATCAACCATGGAAGGAACCTCACTTTGTCTTTAACTCAGAACTTCTGAGTCCTGTTATCTTTCAGGCTTAGATTATTTTTTTCTCACTGCATCTTCTCCTGACAGTCCTGAAATGACTTATTCTTGCAACAGATACATTAAAAATTTTAATCTTTCCTGACCTCGGGTCAATGGTATCATTTTATGTCATTTCAAATTAGTTTTCTTCAATTTTGAACCATAGTAGATTTTTTTTTTAGTTTATCTCTCCACATAAGTCACTGCAAGCTAGCCCACAGAGGAGATTCTTGGAAATCAATGCATACACACTAATAGATGAACTCAGCAGTCTGAGGTTGTGTTCCATCAGAGTCAACAAAGAGGTTATATATTAAATAATTTCTAGAAATCTATTAGAAGTCCTAAAGGGAAGCTGAAAATTTGGCCTGTATGAGAATGGACATATACCACAGATGCACACTTGAAGTCACTAGATGATAACCCAGCAAAAGTTGGAGAAAAAAACCCTAAACATTTAAAAGGACGATGAGGGGCCCGGGAGATAGCATGGAGGTAGGGCGTTTGCCTTTCATGCAAAAGGTCATCAGTTCGAATCCCAGTGCCCCATATGGTCCCCTGTGCCTGCCAGGAGCAATATCTGAGCCCGGAGCCAGGAGTAACCCCTGAGCGCTGCCGGGTGTGACCCAAAAACCAAAAAGAAAAAAAAAGGGGGACGATGAGGTGTAGAACCTGTCAGAAAGTTAAATATTTTGCCTCTGAAATTCTCAATGACCCTCAAGTTACATAAGAATTCACATATAATTTCAAGCAATATTATCCATGTACTATTGTCCATATGTATGAAATGGTGTTAGTCAACAGTTCCTATATCTCTCTTGCTGGGGAAAATTAAAGAACAGATCACAAATGAACCCTTTAGAAGCATTTATATAATCCTTAAGTGGCAGGCACAGAACATATTATAGCATCTAAGAAGAACCCTTGTGGAATGTTTTGTAAACTTAGTAAGTCCTTCTTCAAACTTTTTCCCATAGTGATCACATAAGCTGAGACAGTCTCACTGCGCCTAGAGCTTCCATAGAGAATGCAACTACACTGCTCACACAAACAATTCCTATTTGCCCGAGCCCTGGAAAGTCATTTTTTTCCTATTAAGAACAAATCACATTTTTTTTATAAAAGGCTACTTATTACTTCCTCCGGAAAGAAACTTACCAAGTCCATAAGCCTTTAGTTTAGTTTTTTTTTTAAATTGTCCCCCTTTACTTGTTTTTTGATTAAAAATAAAATCTTGAAAATACAACCTTTGATCTTCAACAGCTTTTTTTTTTAATTTAAAAAGTAACAATTTTTCTTTAGAAATTCTGAGGAAGGGGAAGGTGAGGAAAGAAAGAAAATGAGAGAGAAAATGCTCAGAAGATAACAGGATTCTTCAAAGGCAGGGAGAGCACCTAGCATAAAAGCATGGAAGCAGGAAAACATAAAAGCCAAAAATCTACATCTTATGAGTGGAACTTTGGGAATCTCATGTGTAAAGGCACCAGGTACATGAGCCAGCAACACATATGTGGGCAGCACCAACTCATGAGCCCAGAGTGAACATCATGTGTGCTCAACATTCTCTTTTATCCTGAAGGTGAAGGATTTAACAGAATACATACATTCTCCAAAATTTCATTATCTCAAAGCTCCAACCTGAAACTGATGTTTCAGCTACATTCTTTCTTCTCCTCTTCTCAAATCTTTTTTGACTAATAAAAGGGGGAGAGTTTCTAAAATATAAACCTATACCTTGGTATAATTGTGGTTATTGAATGACTCTTCCAATAGTTATATGAGTCTATCCTAAATTTTAATCTTCTGCTGTAAAGGAAGGAAAATAAGCCAACAACAAATTAAATGATATATTTCTTTTCCCTATGGAAGAGCCAGTATCTGCAACAATATTTTTCCTCCAAAATCAAAATAGCATGGTTGTAAAAAAAATAAAATAAGCATGCATGTCAAGACATCAGTTTATGAGGATATAATGAAAGTAAAGTAGACCCAGAGAATACAAGCCAAAGCATATAGACTTGGAAGCAAATGGTGATAAAAATCAGGATCAGAATGGAATATTTGGGAACAACAGTTCAAGAAAACTCCATAGAATTTTGTGAGCAAATATTCTGTTTCAGAAAAACAAACTACATGACAACCTCTTTTCTTTGCTCAGAAGCAAATGAAACTACAGAAAACAGCCTCCATAAATGAACTCCTATACAAACAGGGTCACTTGGTCTCTAGTTACAGAAACAAAGACATTGCAAATTATTGTCCACTTTGATTTGTAGATTATGGGGAGATTCTTTCTAGATTTTTGCATGCATGTAAAGAGAGTGAGAGAGAGAGATAAAGAGAGAGAGAGTGTTTTAGATGCAGAGTTGCAGGGAGAAACCTGGAAAGGAGTCATTTTCTCTAATCCAAAAGCTGCTTAGATGTTTGAATGCTAGAGACACACAGAGATGCAGAAAAAAAAAGATGCCAGAAAATATCCTGGTACCAGCACAGACTGGACCCCCTCAGGAGAAGAGAAACTTTGGCAAGAATCTGAAGGCTGTGATAAGCACATGAAAGACAGCTACCAAAAGTTCCCATCTCTTCTCTTTGACAACACAATAGATTGTTATCTGTATGTAAAGTGCCAAGCGGAGGCAATTTGGGAAAACCCAGTAAAAGTACAGTACAATCTTTGCATAAGAAAATAGAGCATACCCATGCTATACTGAGATCACCCTCAAATCAACATTGGACATGTCCTTTTGATTTTTTTTCTTTTGGAAAAATCCACATGTTCTCTAGACAAGCTTTCCCCTTTCTCACCCCATAATAATTGCCAAAATAAGATAATCTTATTTCACTGTGTGTATTCTTCCTGAAATTCTTCTATGTGAGGACAGATGACATGATAAACTAGGAAAAGATAAAAACAGTTTTCCTGGAAAGAGAATTGACCACTGCAGCTCAAGCATAAGGTTCTTCAAAATTTCTTATGATGAAGACCGACACAGATCCATGGTGATCATTTGGAACTAGAACTCTTGTGTAGCTTGCATGTTACACAGGGCCACAAGCATTTACCTGGTGTTGGTGCTTGTATGTCTGACCAATTTGAGCACCTCCATCACTTCAGCACCACCCCAACCTACAATATTGGTGAGACAAACAGAAAGGGATAGCCCTCGCTTGTGGAGATTATCACCTTCTCATACTTGCCTTAACTCTAGTTACAGGCAACATGATTATCTTGGCTTTTGGAAACCTTGAATACAACAAGAGGAAACCAGTCATATGCTGTAGTGCTATAGAAAAAAACTACAAACTGAATGTGAGTGTGTTTGTGTGAGTGTGTGAATACTGCAGAAAATTTTTTCAACTCCCCTGATGCCCAATTCTGAGAAAGATAGATCTCCAAACTCTAAAAAATCACTGTCAGAATTACACATACTATCTAAATATTAAGAATTTTCCTATGTGAGATCCACACATGAAGTGAACACACCATTAAGCAGCAAACGGTGTGTTAATGATGAGGGGCTCTTCTATTCATATGCTTCCTTCTATTAAGCTTAGGTGCAAAGCATAAAGAATATCTTCCCCTTCTTTCTCTATCTTGGTTTTGTTCTATTATTCACAGACCTGAGAAAGTTAACTCAATTAAATATATATATACATATATAAATGTATTTCAAGGTTAAAACAACATACTCAGAAGAAACTAATAAATAAAGATATGTATATTTGTGATCCGAATGTCAAAACATAGAGCTCAATAAGATGCTAAAAAATAAAAAAGAAGCTAGGCTTTTGATAATTCTTCATTGTATCATCTAATGAGAAGAATACAGTATGGTATATACACTAAAATGAGAAACAGAAAAAGTAAAACATCAGAAATAGTAAGTTGAGTTAAAATATCTTTTTTCACCATGGAGACATTTTAAGGTAGACCAGGGAGAAAAAAATATTTCACTCTATTTAAGTACATAAATAACACATCTAATCTATGAGGGATCACAGTGATAATACAGTGGGAAGGGTGTTTGCTTTATCTGTGGCTCACCCAGGTTCATTCCCTGGAATTCCATAAATTATTCTGAATACCACTAGGAGTGACTCCTGAGTGTAGAGTCTGGAGTAAACCTTCACCACTTGTGACCAAAAAATGTGAAATTTAAATGTCATATTTAAATCCAAGCTAAATATCTTAATAAACAATGCAGATTTCTGTTGAAAAAATATCATTATAGTGGTTAAATGATTCATACATATTTTTTGTCATTTAGTCACAAAACCTAATGTGACTCTAATTATAATCTACATCTAATGACATCTAGATGGTTGATGAGTGGCAACAAAAATTAACATTTTGTCATTACTTAAAAAGAAAAATCAAGACAAAATTGAATGAGTGTAAAGCTTATTTCATTCCATTACCTCATTTAAAATATGGTTTATGTTATACTTTTGAAAAATCATTCATTTCATTTCTTCAGGGAGGAGCTTAAAGAGTATAGAATAATCTCAGCATTACATATGAATATTTTGTGCATAAGTCAAATCAGGTATAAAAGAAAAGACTGTTGCACCAGTTTTATATTGGGAAGGAGGACTGGAAAATATAGATCAATGACAAGTGGCACAGAAAGCATAACCATTCTTGTTAATATAAAAGTCAAACAATAAAAAGAGATCTCTCTCTTTATAAAATAAAAAGATTATTGGGGTTTGAGTGGTGACACAAGTAATAGGGTATTTGCCTTGCATGTGCTGACCTAGAACGGACTGCAGTTTGATCCTCTGGTGTCCCATATGGTCCCCCAAGAAGCTAGGAATAATTTCTGAGCATATAGCCAGGAGTAATCCCTGAGAGTCAACAGGTGTGGCCCAAAAAACAAACAAACAAACAAACAAAAAATCATTAATAACATAAAAAAGAAAAATATCATTAAACAATAAAAAATAAAAAGAGCACAGGAGCCAATGGCTTTACTATATGCAAAAAATGAAATAAAAGAGGGAGAAATTTGAAAAACCAATATCATGGACAATGTGCCTCAGACAATCAAATACCTGGGAATCACTTAGACAAATAGGTAAAATAAATTCAAAGAAAACTATAAAACTTTACTTAAAAAAACAACACTGGAAAATAAAAACAAATTTATATTCATGAATTGAAGGATTAATTTGCTAAAATGGTAATTTTTTCAAAGTACCATACAGATTCAAGGAAATCCTTATAAAAATATCTATGATGTTCTTTTTGTTTTGTTTTGTTTTACTTTATTTTGTTTTGTCACCCAGTGACACTCAGGGGTTACTCCTGACTCTGCACTCAGAAATCGCTTCTGGCTTGGGGGACCATATGGGACACCGGGGAATAGAACCTCGGTCTATCCTAGATCAACCACGTACAAGGCAAATGCCCTACTGCTGTGCCATCACCTCGGCCCCTCTATGGTGTCTTTTTTTAAAGACATAGATCAAATGAGGCTGAAATTTATATGGAAATATAAAGCTCCAGAAAAGACATAGGAGTCTGAAAGGGGAAAAAAGAAGATGGAAGGATTCTCCCTCCTCAATGATAAATATTAGAAAGCAGTAAACAAAGAGAAAACACTTTATGACATTGAATCTAGAACTATCTCCAATGATTGAAAATATTTGGGTAAGCAAACTAAAACAAAAATAAACAAGCAAGCATATAAACCTAAAAAAACATCTGCACCAAAAAGCAAGTGATGGCTAGAATAAAAAGACACCCTACATATTAAGAATATTTGCCCACTAATCATTAGAAAAAGTATTGATATCCAAGATACATAAAGTACTAGTAGAACTCTACAAACAACCACAACTAACCCCATCATACAAGGAGGGAGGAGGGTCTGAACCTACTGTATAGACGTTATATGCTTGTCTCATACACTGATGACCCAGCTTCAATACCATCATCACATATGATTCTTCAAGATTTTCCAGGAGTGATGTTAAAAGTGATGGGTGCAATGTTAAAAAAGTATACCCTGGGGCTGGGCGGTGGCGCTGAAGGTAAGGTGCTTGCCTTACCTCGCTAACCTTGGACGGACCGCGGTTCGATCCCCCGTGCCCCATATGGTCCCCCAGGCCAGCCAGGGGCGACTTCTGAGTGCATAGCCAGGAGTAACCCCTGAGCGTCACTGGGTGTGGCCCAAAAACCAAAAAAAAAAAAAAGTATACCCTGAGTATCACCAGGTGGGGCCCACCCCCCCCCAAAAGGGGGTGAGAAAAAAGAAACCTGCTCAAAAATGACATTCAGGTGATCAAAAGTTATAGAAAATATATCTCTGTATCACTTATTATAAATGAAAAACAAAATATCAAAACAAAGAATTTATCTCATACCAGTGAAACTGGCACATATTTTGAAGAACAAAATAACTAGTGTTGATATGGTTGTAGGGAAAAAAGGAAAATACTTTTATTCATTGCTGGCAGAAATATCAACTGGTCCAACCATTTTGGGAAACAATTTGAACATTTCTTAAAGAACTAGATATTGAGTGTCAGATGACCTATCAATTCCACTTTTCAGCATCTACCCCCAAATTCAAATATCCAATTAATACTAAAATACATTTACCTCCATTTATTGCAGTACTATTCACAATAGTCAAAATCTATAAGCAACCCAAGTGTTCAAGACATCTGGATAAAGAAATTTTGGTACATTTACATAATATAATACTTCTTGGCTATAATTAAAAAAAAGCATGAAATTTGCTGCCTCCTGAATGGAGCTGGAGTGCATCATGCTGAGAGAAGTTGGTCAGAAGGAGAGAAACAGATGTAGGATGATATCTCTCATTTGTGTTATATGAAAAACAGAACAGCAGAATAACAAACACTCAACAGCCACAGAAACTAAGAACTTACTTTTAATAGGAAGCTTGGGGGCAGTGGAGGACACTGGGACAATAGTGGAAGGAAGCAGACACCTACTTTTGGTGGAGAATACAGTGCTGGAATAGTTCATTCATAAAGGCTTACTAATAACAGTTTGTAAAGCAATATACCCAAAAGAAAAAATCAGACTAAGTATCAATTAACTGAGATTCAATGTGAACATTTACTAAAATGAGAGATTTGAACAAGAGCAGTGCTTCAATGATTTGCATATTTTTCTCCTTAGACACATTTATTTAGTAGTTTGGCAGAAAAGAAAAATAGAAATGCTTTCTGATCGCAACATGGGTTTTGCTTGTTCACTTAAAAAATGTTTTAACTTCTTCCAACTCTCAGCTTTCAGAGAAGCCCTTGCCTAGGAAGGGTCTGATGTTTGAAATTTTATTGGTTTCCCTGTAAATCCACCTTTCAGTGAGACTCCACATTACATACTCCTTAAACAATTTTAATATAATTCTCCATTTGTGTGATCCTGGACCTGGATCAGGAGGGGAACCCTAGTACTTTCCCCAAAGTAAATTAATTATGAAATTTTATATGCCCCTCCCATCTCACCTCAACACCACCAAGTAGGTACTGCTGCAGTACCTCTGTGAGTGCTTCCATGATACTTCTCTTTAACCACCTTATAGATGAATACCACTGTAGTATGTTTTGTATTTTTTTTTTTATTTTTCATTTCATTTCCTAAATTTTGGTAAGCGGGTTAGATACCACTGTTGTCGCATTACCACACATTATAAGACATTCCTGTGACCTTGCACTGATGCTAAAGTTTAACTTTTATTATAGTATTTAGGAGGCAGAGTATGATGTGACTCCTTTATTCACATTTAAATCAATGTCATGCCACCAATGAACTGCTGACTCTCAGCACTTCATAGGAACTTAAGACATAATTTTCTCCAAGTCACTGAAAGAACTCCAGTGTCTGGTGGTCTGATGGGCCTCGAGCAGCATAAATAATAAATTCTAGCTATGTGAGCAATTATTGCAGAGTAGAATTATGAAACTGGAACTAAAAAAACAGTAGCACTGTCATTTTACTAAGCTTGGATTATCATCCTCAACTGAGTAGGAAGATGGGTGGCACCATAAAAGACCTTGGGGTGTAAAAATAAGTGTACAGAACCTGTAATTGGACAGTATGCTTTAAGGGCAGAGAAACCCCGTATCTCTTAGGTCAAAAGAATTCCCTTTCTAATTTCTCCAATACTTACTGTGCCTTTAAAAAAAAAAAAAGAAACACATTTTTTATGTAGTTGCTGGTTTGATTTTTGTTTTGCGTTTTTGTTTTGTTGTGTCTTGTTTTATTTGTTTGTTGTTTGTTTTTGTAGTTGCTTGTTTTGTTTTTGTTTGTTCTTTATTGTTTTTTTCGTTTCGTTTTGCTACCGTTTTCTTCTTTTTTCCCCTTTCTTCTTCTAAATTGATATTTATAGCACCTAGACGGACTCCACCCAGATTTTTTTCTTTTCATTTTTTTATCTCCAAAAGAACCGCATAACTTGAGTCATCTTATTCAGCCTCATAAATTGAGGGAACACATGATGATAAAAGGGCCAGATAGTCATATAAACATTTAGTGGAAATAAAAAATGATCAGACTTGAACACCAAACCAAAAGTCAGTGACAAAGAATTGACACCCAATCTACAACAAGCTGTACAAGTGGGGGACCAGTTAAACTAGCATTCTTGGGGGTAAAGGAGGGAGATATGGAATGCATGCCAGGAAAAGGGGTGGAGGGAAGACAACACTAGTAGTGGGAATGGCCCTCATTCATTGTCACTACGTATCTTAAATATTACTGTGAAAGATTTGTGATTCACTTTGGCCACAATAACATTAAAAAAAAAAAAAGAATGATCTTCCAGAACTTGGATTTCTTCTTGTAAATTTAGGCTGATTAAAGGATTATATGATACAGGGAATTCAATGTTGTATGAGTCTTTGGGGAGGGTTGAGTAGTTGTAAAACACGTCTACATTCCAATCCTAAGGTTTATTGATTTTTCTCCCTTTTCATTCAAAAGTGTCAGCTTTGATGCACAGATCTGTGAGACATCTGAAAGTTGGTCAGAACACTGCAGAGATCCACTTACCATTCATCTCTAGGAATGCATAGTC
>PVKC010044931.1:0-11513 GCA_004027635.1 Crocidura indochinensis | reverse complement strand
TTCTGCATGAAAGGCAAACGCCTTACCTTCATATGCTATCTCTCAGGCCCTGGTATTTTGAGGTTTTTTTTTTGTTTGTTTTTTGGGCCACACCCAGTGATGTCCAGGGGTTACTCCTGGCTATGCGCTCAGAAGTCACTCATGGCTTGGGGGACCATATGGGAAACCGGGGACCGAACCACCGTCCGTCCTAGGCTAGCGCAGGCAAGGCAGGCACTTTACCTCCAGCGCCACCGCCCGGCCCCTGATATTTTGAGTTTTAACTTCCATGGGAACAAAAAGTCAGCACTAATATGCAACAGTATTTTTATTAATAGATGTGTTCTCTCAGGATGCCTTTCTCCGGGCACTTTTGTCTCCACATTATCAAAAATGCTTCCTGGTGACATTGCACTGACTTACTAATTTCTTCAAACCACAGCTTTCTTTTCTTTTCTCTCTTTCTCTCAATTTCGTTACCCTATTCACTCTAAGGAATGGTACACAGGGTTAAGTCAGATAAAAAAAAATCTTGCTCTCCTAGACCTTATATTCTTTTATTTTATTTTATTTTATTTATTTATTTATTTTTGTTTTGTTTTTGGGCCACACTCGGTGACGCTCAGGGGTTACTCCTGGCTATGCACTCAGAAGTCGCTCCTGGCTTGGGGTACCATATGGGACACCGGGGGATCGAACCCGCGGTCCGTCCTAGTCTAGCGCAGGCAAGGCAGGCACCTTACCTCTAGCGCAGCCGCTGGGCCCCATATACTCTAATGCAGGAAGATAATTTCAGCTAGCTAAATTAGGGATCAATGTCTTGAAAAACTAAATGAAGAAGAGATTATAATGATTGTGTCAGAAGGGAAAGCATTTCCTCAGCCAAAAGAATAAGAGAACATCCTGGAAGAAACCTTTGAAAACAGAACCGAATTAAAGAGAAGAACCCAGACAATAAAGATCTAAACAAAATAATAGCCCGGGTCTGACAACAGCTAAAGTATCAAAGTTAATCCTTGGAAATGAATCTGATAGTTTCAAAGATTCCAGAGATGCTGAAGCCAACAGAGATGTGAATGGCGTGAGATAAGGTCAAAGGTGTCCATGAGCTAGCACACAGGAGCCTGCAAGTCAAAGGAACTGGAGCTTATTCTAGTCGCGGTGGGAAGCCAGTCCATCATCTTGCCTCTGAATACAAATGTGCCCTGGATTCACAAGAATTAGATTCTGGATTCCCAAGGAGTACATGTAGATAAACATGTCTACAAATGACTAAAAGAAGATAAAAAGCAGCTTTCAAATGTGAAAGTAATTAGCTTGCAAGATTGATAGTTTCCTACTGTTTTAATTATACTTGTTTTCTTGCTTTGTTCAATAGTTATGTTTCAAAGTTAAAAATCAATAACAATACACTTTATTGTGACTTGCAAATTCACATGACGTTTCTTTGACGTTTCTTAGGAAGAGAGAAATTTTAACTTGGAAGAGTTCACTGAAGAACTTCATCACAGAGAGACAAAGAGAAAAATTAAACAAGTGTTAAACAAGTATTAAAAGATACTTAGGTGTTCCTGAGGGTTGTGGGAGGAGTCAGCTGCCCTGGATTCCTGGTTTGTATATTTCTTTTTTTTTTATTTGTTTTTATTTTGGGGCCACCCCTGAAGTGTTCAGGGTTTACTCCTGAGTCCCTGCTCAGGGGTATTGAGCATATGGGGTGCTGAGGATAGAACCCAGATCAACCGCATGAAAGGAGGCATCAACACTTTGAATCATCATGGAAAGGGAGGGAAGGAAAAGAAAACAAACTTTGAACAATCATATTAATTTGAAGGTATCAGGTCAGACTGGTTCTGCAGTGCAGTTGGTTTGTTAGAGAGTAGGTAGATCATCTGATGTGATGAATAATCATTAATAAGATGGACTCAACTGCACAATTGGAAATGAAGGATAAAATACATTTTATGTGTTTCAGCAGCAGATGGAGGTGTCCACTAAAAAGAGAACCTGCTACTTTACACCAGAACTCAGTTTCTCCAGAGTCAAGAAGACATTTGCAATTAGAAAGCGGCAATTTGGCCACACCGAATCCTGACTACTACAGGAGAGCTTTCTTTATCCTTTCATTTTCCCTCTCCCCATTGCTTTATTCAAGTAACAGGTGTGTGTGTACATACACATAGACACACAAACGTTAAAAGATATTTAGAGGGGCCGGAGAGATAGCATGGAGGTAAGGCGTTTGCCTTTCATGCAGAAGGTCATCGGTTCAAATCCCGGCATCCCATATGGTCCCCTGTGCCTGCCAGGAGCAATTTCTGAGCATGGAGCCAGGAGTAACCCCTGAGCACTGCCGGATGTGACCCAAAAATCAAAAAAAAAAAAAAAAAGAAATTTAGAATGATTTCATAAGCTTCAACTTCAAAGGGATGTTTCAAATAACAATAATATTGGGGATGAAAGAAAAGTAGGAGCCGGAGCTATAGCACAGCGGTAAGGCATTTGCCTTGCTCAACACCTGGTGGTTCAAACCCCGGCATCTCATATGGTCCCCTGAGCCTGCCTGTAACGATTTCTGAGAGTTGAGTCAGGAGTAATCCCTATCCACTGCTGGGTGTGACCCAAAAACAAAACAAGAACAAAAAAGAGAAAGAAAAGTAATATTCAGCATTAATAGCTGATAATTTTCAGGGCCAGAGAGATCATATAGCAGGTAGGGTTCTTGCCATGCATGTAGCCAATCTGGGTTCAAACCCTGATATCCCATATGGTCTCCTGAGCATCACCAGAGGGCAGAGTCAGGAGTAAACCCTAAGCACTGTCGGTGTGGCCCCAAAATCAAAACAAAAACAAAACCCAATCTTAGAATTTTCCAAATAAGAATGTGGGGTGTTTTTTGTGGAGGGTTTTGGGTGGGTGTGTTTCGTTTGTTTGTTTTGGCCACACCCAGTTGTATATAGGGCTGATTCCAGGTTCTGCATTCAGAAATTGCTCCTGGCAGGCTCGGGGGACTATATGGGATGTGGAAAATCGAACCCAGGTTGTTGCATGCAATGCAAATGCCTCTTATTGCTCTGGTTCCAATAATGTTTTTAAGTACAAATAAATAATTATATGACAACAAAGAAAGTAGTCCAGAAATAGACATTACAAGTATAAGATAAAGTAACTCTCACAGGAGCCCAGGGGATAGCTTCGTGGCTTTCAGTGTAGCTTCATGGCTGTAGATCTTTTTTTTTTTTTTTTTTTTGGTTTTTGGGTCACACCCAGTGACACTCAGGGGTTACTCCTGGCTATGCACTCAGAAGTCACTCCTGGCTTGGGGGACCATATGGGAAACCGGGGGATCGAACCTCGGTCCATCCTAGGCTAGCACAGGCAAGGCAGGCACTTTACCTCCAATGCCACCACCCGGCCCCATGACTGTAGATCTTGACCCCACCTGAGGTCACAGAATATCTGGCACTTGTGGAAAAGTGTGAATGTGAATCCAAGGAGATTCTGATGGCATTAGCCTGTGTCACTTTTCTTTGGAGAACAGGAATTACAAGCAGCAAAAATTTAACAAGTTCTAACTCTGTGTTGGGAGAGACAATACAGTGGCTAAGGAACTTTTCTTGCATGAGGTCAACTCAGATTACATATGGTCTCCTGAGCACAGTCAGAAGTAATTCCTGAGTGCAGAACTAGGCATAAGCCCTGAACACTTGCAGGTAAGGCCCAAAAATCCAAAAACAAAAACATAGTAAGAAAGAAGTCCAATCTTAGCATGCATGCCTTGTAAAGCAAGAGGCCATCAATTTGACCGCAAGTGCTGCTGCATGCACTAAGCATGGTCCTATTTGCTGGCAGCTCTGCTGTCTGTGATCTCCAGTACCACAAACAATTTGCAGCTGTATCCCAGTCAGTTGCGTGTAAACTGCAAGTAAAAATTGCAAGCACCATGGCAAGGACATATGACCCTTATTAAGCAAGTATGAGAACATTAGAGGAACTCACGCCTCACAGTGAGCTTTACAACCAACATGTGAGTGAGCACCAGACCCATAGAATACAACCCGCCCTGGAAGCACTGCACAGAATGTTCTAGCATCATAATTAGATAATCAATATCATCCCCCCCTCATCAGGTACCGCAACTAAAAAATATGTGACTACCACAGCCAGGCTATGGTACTGTATATATGAACCTTGATCATTGCAACAACAAAAATAATGAAGGTGGGGCCGGAGAAATAGCATGGAGGCAAGGCGCTTGCCTTGCATGCAGAAGGACGGTGGTTCGAATCCCATATGGCATCCCATATGGTCCCTCGAGCCTGCCAGGAGTGATTTCTGAGCATAGAGCCAGGAGTAAGCCCTAAGTGAGGACAGGTGTGACCCAAAAACCAAAAAGGAAAAAAATGAAGATAAGGGAAACAGAGTGTCAGAATAATTCAATGGGATACTTTAGGAGAAAAAGAATAGTAAAGGGCCAGGGAGAATGTAAAGGGGTGAAGGCTTATGCCTTAGCAGGAGTCTCAAACTCGCAGCCCACAGGTCATTTGCAGCTCTCTGTACAACATTTTGTGGTCCGTGGCCGGCCTTCAAATATCGCAGTATTCGCTTACCAAATAATCACAATAAAAATCACATTAGTAAAAAAAAAAAAAATTGCATTAAACATTCGCATACCCTGAGCAGTTCTATTCAGGGTATGCAAATGTTTAATGCGATTGTTTGTGAATTTTTTCTTACTAATGCGCCTAGTGCAGATGTCATTTCCGCTGCTCCTGCCCACTGCCCCCCCTTTTTTTGTGAAATCCCTTATGCGGCCCTGCCTCACCCCGACTTTGCCTCCTGCGGCCCCCAGGTAAATTGAGTTTGAGACCTCTGCCTTAGAAGCATCTGACCAAGTTTGATCCTTTGCTCCACATGGATTCTCAAATATCACCAGAAGTAGCCCTGGCACACCTGGATCACAATTCCCAATTATCCCTGGCACTGTAGGGCCCAAACAAAACCACATCTTTAGGCTCTTTCACTGAACTGCCTGCAAATCAATGCACATCACTATGGGTGGGAGTCCAGGAAGCACACCTGGCCCTTCTGAACACTCTTTAGGAGACTCTCCCTTGATTACTCAAAAAAGAACAAATGCTACTTTAACAACTAGATAGCTACAAGCAACAGAGAAACAAAACCAATCTTCGTCTTTACTCTGTACAATAATCAACTGAAAATTGATCAGAGTTATATGAATGAGTTACAGCTAGATGACATCTGGGAAAAACAAAGAAAAAAATTTAGACTTCCGGGGGCCGGGCTGTGGCGCTGGAGGTTAGGTGCCTGCGCTAACCTAGGAGGGACCGCGGTTTGATCCCCCGGTTCCCCATATGGTCCCCCGTGCCTGCCAGGAGCGACTTCTGAGCGAATAGCCAGGAGTAACCCCTGAGCGTCACCAAGTGTGGCCCAAAAACCAAAAAAAAAAAAAAAATTGAGACTTCCTGTCACACACCCACCACTCAGGAAAAGCAGACACCAGAAGTGCTCTCTAGCCTTCCCAGGTGCACTGCTCTTCTAAAAAGGAATTTTGCCAAAAAGGCCTGCCTAAGAGAAGTCAATCAGTTGACCCTTTTGCGTGGAGTGTTTGGCATTAATTCTACGTGGTTGTGACTATATCGCTCTTTATTTTTGACCATTAGAAATCAGGCCTCAGAATTTCTCCTTCTAACAAAGGAGGACAGTATCAGACTCCTGCCAAAAGTTCTTTCACTGACCAGTTCTCTCTGATCTGTGCCACCCCGGCGCCAAGATTATTGTTTTTCCCAAAACTCAGCTCAGGATGAAAGCAATTTTCAGTTTTTCCCCAAAACTCTAAAACATTTTCTCTCTTCCCTGAAAATTATTAGTCTGCTTACTCAAAGAATTTCTCACTTCCCTAAAAATTACCTAGCTTCCTCTGCTTTACCCAAAACAAAAACCAACCCACAACAAACTCCTTTTCACCCTCAGTAATTGGTTCTTTAATTATGTAAATTTTAGCTAGCCCTTTCCATTGTGCTCCTCCAACCAGCTCCCATCTTCTTTGATCCACCAAGAAAATTACTCTGCATTCCAGAGTTCAACTTTATAAGTCACTCAGCAAAATCAATAAAATTGTCTTCGTCTCCATAGACGCAAGTCCCCATACATTGCGTGTGGTAATTCATTTTTCTACAATAATATTTCCTTTCTTCGGTCTACTTGTGTCCCACTGTCTCCTGTAAAAAGGCCTTCGAACCCACGAAGACACTGTTTAGAGACGAAAGACGTTGCAACAACTTCCAGTTTTACAGCAACGATTTCTTAGGAAACTAATGTATAAAGGAAATGTTCATAAATTAGAATGTACCAGAAGTTAAAACTCCAAATCACTGCAAGATAGTGAAGAAAAACAAAATAAAAGTCATGGACTGAAATAAAGTATTTTTAAAACTTTCTAACTGAAAAAGGACATGTATCCAAAATTTATAAATCACTTAGTCCGGAGTGGTAACGGTGGGGTGCTTGACTTGACTGCAGACAACCTGGGTTTGATCCCCAGCATCCCATATGGTCTTCTGAGTCCACCAGAAGTAATTCCTGAGTGTAGAGCCAAGAGTAGACCTTCACATCACTTGGTATGGTCCAAAACCAAAACAAACAAAACTTTATAAAATACTAAAAATTCGGGGCCCAGGAGATAGCATGGAGGTAAGGCATTTGCCTTTCATGCAAAAGGTCATCAGTTCGAATCCCGGTGCCCGATATGGTCCCCCGCGCCTGCCAGGAGCAATTTCTGAGCATGGAGCCAGGAGTAACCCTTGAGCGCTGCCGGGTGTGACCCAAAAAAAACAAAAAACAAAAACAAACAAACAAACAAAAAAAACTAAAAACTCATTATAGAAGTAACATAATTATGGGACCATAGAGATAGCATAGCGGTAGGACATTTGCCTTGTATGCAGCTGATCCAGGATGGACTGGGGTTCAAATTCCAGTATCCCATATAGTCCCCTGTGCCTGCCAGGAGTGATTTCTGAGCACGGAGTCAGGAATGGCCCCTGAACACTGCCAGATGTGACCCAAAAACAAACAAACACAAAACAAAACAAAACAAAAAACTGGGGCTGGCGAGGTGGCACTAGAGGTAAGGTGTCTGCTTTGCAAGTGCTAGCCAAGGAAGGACCGTGGTGGTTCGATCCCCCAGTGTCCCATACGGTCCCCCCAAGCCAGGGGCAATTTCTGAGCACTTAGCCAGGAGTAACCCCTGAGCATCAAATGGGTGTGGCCCGAAACCCCCCCAAAAAAACCCATACCTAATTATTAAATACACAAAGAGAGACAGATGACAAGTAAGTATATTAAAGACAGTCTCATTAGCCAGTGGAGAAATGTAAACTCAAACTAGGACCTGAGGGGCCCGGAGAGATAGCACAGGGCGTTTGCCTTGCAAGCAGCCAATCCAGGACCAAAGATGGTTAGGTCAAATCCCGGTGTCCCATATGGTCTCCCCCCATCCCCCCACCCCCGTGCCTGCCAGGAGCTATTTCTGAGCAGACAGCCAGGAGTATCCCCTGAGCACTGCCGGGTGTAGCCCAAAAACAAAAAACAAAAACAAAAACTAGGGCCTGAGGATACCTTAATGGCAAGGCACCTAACTTGCAAGCATGAGGCCCTGAGTTCCATCCTTAACACCATCCCATATGAAGTGTATGGTTCCTGATGCTACAGTAAAACATGTTCTCTTCAGTACAACACAAACATGTATGTGTGGTTGCACTGAGACCCAACTATGTGTGAGTACGTGAATAGCACAAATAGCTTTGCAAGCATCAGAAAGTGAATCAATGAATTCTCATAAATGCAATTAAGTGTATGATCTGAAAAATAAAATGAACAAGAATCATTAGAACTGCCAATGGAAATAAAGGAGGTGGTAGAGTGAAAAAATTAAATTACATAAAATGCATTAAGCATGCCACCACTTGTATAGCTTAAAAGCATGCAGAATAGAGTTAAAACTCTTAGGAAACAAACATTTATGAGAAAATAATTTCAAGAACGAGGAAAATATCATTCCCAGATTGAAGACAGTGGCTGCCTGGGGATTGGTGATGGGAAGTTTTGAAGGAAAATGTAACAGAGAAGTAAAAAAAGCTCCAGTGACTAGGTTATTTTTATTTCCCAAGTTGGCTATTTTGTTTATGATAACTGTTCTATAGTTAATGTTTTACAGCTTGCATAAATACCAAATTATATAACCATTTATATGCTTTGTGTGTATCAAATAATGTTTTAAAGGTGATTAAAAGCACTCAAAAGAAGAAACTAGCTCTTCCTCAGGGAAGAATTCATAAAGAAAATGATCTCTGAATAAGACCTATGGCAAAACACAGCAGTCAGATAGTTGTGGGGTTTGGAAACACCAAGAAAGTGAGGGCAGGCATCAAGATCATGATCTAAATAATCAAAATATGGCTAATCAAAATATGAAGAGCAAAATGTATTTATTCTGACTAAAATAGAATTTTGGGAGATAATGAAAATAAAAGGAGACCTGAGATACAAGTTCAGATTATATAGAACATAGAATTGGAGCATATAAGATTCTACTAAAGGGGGCCCGGGAGATAGCATGGAGGTAAGGCGTTTGCCTTTCATGCAAAAGGTCATCGGTTCGAATCCCAGTGCCCCATATGGTCCCCCGTGCCTGTCAGGAGCAATTTCTGAGCATGGAGCTGGGAGTAACCCCTGAGCACTGCCAGGTGTGACCCAAAAACCACAAAAAAAAAAAAAAAAAAAAAAAAGATTCTACTAAAGGCAGTCGATAAAACAGGGATACTACCAGAGATTAACCAGAAAAAAATAATCTGGATGATATATTTCCCATTCCAAATCCATGTTCTGATTGTATGTTCGCAAAAAGCAAATGGAAGAAAGAAGGTAGTCTGGGAGAAATGATAAACAATCTAGAATCTTCCAGGACATTGTTAAAAATCAGAAAGCATCTGGAAACTCTCAAGATGCGATTCCTCACAAAAAACTGTTTCTAAGGCCAGAGCCATAGCACAGTGGGAATGGCATTTGCCTTGCATGCGGCTGACCTGGGTTCAATCCCCAGCATCCCATATGGTCCCCGAGACTACCAGAGTAATTTCTGAGCACAGAGCCAGGAGTAATCCCTTAGTGCTACTGGGTGTGGCCCCCACAGACAACTTCTGGGACTAGGGAGATGACTCAGAGTGCTGGAGCACAAGCTTTGCATTTAGAGCTCCAGATTCAATCACTATTATGACTGCCTCCACCTCATAGCACCAAACTGTGAGGGGCCCCAGCACTTCCAGGTGTGGTCCCCAAACCAGAAACAAAAACAGCCTTTTAAAGTGCCAATTTTATAATTTTTTGTGTGTGTATGTGTCAGGAATTAAACCCTGGACTTCAGACACGAGAGGCAAATACAAATACTCTATAACTGAGCTACATACCTAACCCCATTGTAATTTTAATATAACAAGAGCTGATGAGTCTATAGAGAAAAGTTCTTCCATCATGACGGTTATGATGTAAATTGGTATAGTTAACTACTGACAAATAGTTCCACAGAAAGGTGAAAACAGAACTACCATACAATCCTGCAATTAAATCTCTGGGTATTTATCTGAAGAAAATAAAAACATTAATATAAAAAGTACATTTCCAAAAACGGGGGACACAGAGAGATAGCATGGAGGTAAGGCGTTTGCCTTTCACGCAGAAGGTCTGTGGTTCGAATCCTGGCATCCCATATGGTCCCCCGAGCCTGCCAGGGGCGATTTCTGAGCATAGAGCCAGGAGTAACCCCGAGCGCTGCCGGGTATGACCCAAAAACCAAAAAACAAACAAAAACAAATAAAAAATACCTTTCCCATATGTTCACTATGATTTATAATAGTCAAGATATGGAAACAGGGGCCCGGGAGATAGCATGGAGTTAAGGCATTTGCCTTTCATGCAAAAGGTCATCGGTTCGAATCCCGGTGCCCCATATGGTCCCCCGTGCCTGCCAGGAGCAATTTCTGAGCATGGAGCCAGGAGTAACCCCTGAGCACTGCCGGGTGTGACCCAAAACAAACAAACAAAAATAATAATAATAAAATAAAATAAAATAAAAAAAAGATATGGAAACAATCGGGGGCCGTAGAGATAGCATGGAGTTAAGGTGTTTGCTTTTCATGCAGGTCATTGATTCGAATCCTGGCATCTCATATGATTTCCTGTGCCTGCCAGAAGTGATTTCTAAGCGGGGAGCCGGGAGTAACCCCTGAGCATTGCCAGTTGTGATCCAAAAAATAAATAAATAAATAAATAAATAAATAAAACACAAAAATAAAAGATATGGAAACAATCCAAGTGTATATCAAAGAACACGTGTATAAAGAATGCATACGCATATACACACAAAATTGAATATAAAAAAGTAATCAGGGGCCAGAATGATAGTGTAGCAGGTAAGAGGCTTGTCTTCTACGTGGCCAACCAGGATTTGAGCCTAGGCATCCCATATGGTCCCCTGAGGTTGCCTAAAATGATTCTTAGCACTCCCTGGTGTGACTCAAACCTCTCTCCAACCCCTAAAAAAGGAGAAAGGAAAATGTATCATTTGTGACAATAGTAATGGACTCTGAGGACATTATACTAAGTGAAATAAGTCAGACAGAGAAGGATAAATACAATACAGTACTACTTATATTAAAACACACACATAAGAGTTCACACATACAGAGAAAAGATTAAGTGGTAATTAGAGGCCGGAAGTAGATGGTAGGTAAAATGAATGAAGATGGTCAAAGGACACAAACTTCTGGTTATCCTAGGGTGGAAGAGACAGAACAGTGACTGGTAAGATGCCTGCCTCACACTCACCTACTCCAAGCACCACGTGTGTTCCCATGAGCCCCAATAGAAGTGTACCCTATACACAAAGCCAGGAGTAAGCCCTGAGCTCTGACAGGTGTGGCAAAAAGTGAAAAAAAGGGGGCGGGGCTGAGCACTAGCACATCGGTAGGGCATTTGCTTTACATTCGGCCAACACAGGACAGGACCCATTTCGATTCCCAGTACCCCATATGATTCCCCGAGCCTGCCAGGAGCGATTTCTCAGCATGGAGCCAGGAGTAACCCCTGAGCATGCCAGTGTGACCCAAAAACCAAAAAAAAATTCTTTTAACTTTATTGAGGTAAAACTTATATACATTAAAACACACAGAGTGTGATTCAAACGTTTTAATAACTAAAAACAGTGCTGTCACTCTTACTTCATTCAACATACAAAATAGCATTATCCAAAATGGTCCTTTATTCCAGAGGCCTTTATGGTCAATTCTAGCATCTGTATTTCAGCTTCATCCCAGGAAAACACTGATCTAATTTCTACAGCTTATTTTCTCCATTCTAGAGAATCACATGAATAGAATTATGTAATTTTTGTTTGGTTTCTTTTGTTCATTATAAAGTCTATACTGCAATGTAAGATCAAGTTCTTTTTTTTTTTTTTT
>PVKC010044930.1:0-11500 GCA_004027635.1 Crocidura indochinensis | reverse complement strand
GACGGACCAAGGTTCGATCCCCCAGTTTCCCATATGGTCCCCCGAGCCTGCCAGGAGCGACTTCTGAGCGAATAGCCAGGAGTAACCCCTGAGCATCACCGGGTGTGGCCCAAACACCAAAAAAAAAAAAAAAATACTTTACTGGTACCAGAGATATAGCACAGCAGTAGGGCATTTGCCTTGCACATGGTCAACCCGTATGAACCTGGGTTCGGTCCCTGGCATCCCATATGGTTCCCTAATTCAGCCAGGAGCGATTTCTGAGTGCAGAGCTAGGAGTAAACCCTGAGCAGCACTAGGTGTGGCCCAAAAGCCAAAAAACAACAACAAAACAAACAAACAAAAAAAACCCTACTTTTCTGGGGCCAGAGCAATAGCAGGTCACACATTTGCCTTGCACCCCACTGACTGGGTTTGGCCCTGGTATCACATATGGTTCCCCGAGCCTGCCAATTAGGACTTCTGAGTGCAAAGCCCAGGAATAATGCCTGTATGCTCTTAGGTGTGGCCAAAACAAACAAACCCCCCAAAATCCTACTTTGCTGCAGGTAGTGGGTTTAGAGAGTGATAACATAGCAGGTATGTTGCTTGTCTTGCACATGGGCAACCTGGGTTTGATCCTTGACCTCCCATATAGTCTGTACCCTGCCAGGAGTGAGTGATTCCTTAGTGCAAAGCCAGGAGCATAACCAGATATGACAAAAACAATAAAACGCCTACTTTGTTGGGCTACAGTGGCTAAAGCGCTTGCTTTCTTTGTGACCAACCTGGATTTTATCCCTGGCATCCCATATGGTCCCGAATACTGCAAGGTATGACCCCCAAACAAGCAAATAAACAAAAACCTACTCTGCTTCAAAATAATAGAGTGACAGGCAGCATCTTGGGGGACCTGGGGGAGCTGTTGCCTTGGTAGTCTGGGATTCTCACCTTCACTACTCATTGCTGCCTCGCCATTTCCCACCTGTGCTCACACCTTCCCTTTCACTTCCCCTCTTATAGTTTCCCTGTGTGGTTCTTCCTTTCCTGGTCTTTTCAGCGCATGACTATGGCAGAATCAGTAGGTTCTTTTTTGCTTATGAAGCAAAAGGAGAGTGTGAGAAATATCTTGCCAAGTGCAACTATTCACAGCTCTTAAGGAATTCAGCCCAGTGTCTTTGCACTCTTGAGGCTGGCGTTTTTTCGAGAGCTTTATTGCTCACCAATACAGAGAAGAGCTAGACTGGTTTGTGTCCTGGGAGCCTGGACAGAATTGAAACTGCCTTTTGGGGTGTGTTTCAGGTTGAATATGACCGAAACCCCGGTCTTCTGGATGCTGCACAGAGCTATGCACTGCACGTTGACGCCAGGTGCGGACTCCAGTCTAGGAGTCATCTGGACAGTACTTCCAAATAAAGTGCTTTATCTCAGTGAACTCAGCTACTTGTCCTCAGAATACTCCATTCCATGTGTTTAACATGCTGTCAGTAGCCCTGAAATTCAGGTTAATTAAACCACGAGCCAAGAGTGAGCCACGCTAGTGGTCACTGTGTTAAAGAGACCCTACCTGGGAAGGCAGATCTCGAGTGTGCAGTACACTTGCTTCACTGCGCTGTACCAGCCACTCACTGAGTAGGAAGCAGGCTTTGGGATATTGAAATATTTTTCCCTCTAATAACTCAGCATCAGAAATCAACCTCTGTACTTTCATCCTCACAACAGCCCTGGCCCATGATGCTGGTGGGCTGCTGAGGGCAGAAAGGCATCTGTGAGGATTGAAAGCAAATCAGAATTATCTGTCTGTTCTTGCTTATGCTGGGTCCAACTCCCTATGGCTCAGGGAATTAAGTCATTATACATCGGAAGTGCGTAGCATGTACAGCTCCTAGAAGGAACCCTAACCCCTGGGGCTTGAACCTGTGAAACAGAACTGTGTAGCTCATGACCAGGTTCTGGGAGGGGGGCCTTAGAGAGATCTTTGCATTTGCAGTTTTTTTTTGGGGGGGGGGTCACACCCAGCAGCACTCAGGGGTTACTCCTGGCTCTGTGCTCAGAAATCACTCCTGGCAGGCTTGGGGGACCATATGAAATGCCGGAATTTGAACCACCATCCTTCTGCATGCAAGGCAAAAGACTTACCTCCATGCTATCTCTCTGGCCCATGCATTTGCAGTTTTTAAAAAACAGAAGATTGGGGGCCCAGGAGATAGCATGGAGGTAAGGTGTTTGCCATTCATGCAAAAGGTCATTGATTTGAATCCTGGTGCCCCATATGGTCCCCCATGCCTGCCAGGAGCAATTTCTGAACATGGAGCCAGGAGTAACCCCTGAGCACTGCCGGGTATGACCCCCCCCCCCAAAAAAAAAAAAACAGAAGACTGAATAACTAGCCCAGGAAACACGCATACAACACACACACACACACACACACACACACACACACACACACACACACAAACTCACAACTGTGAGAAACATCTTGAAATTACTTTTCTTTGCTCTTTCAGATATCAGACAAATATGATGTTCCCTATGACAAGATTGGGAAGATATTCAAAAAATGTAAAAAAGGGTGAGTATTGAATGGTATTCCTACTACCTCAAAGTCATATATGACATTTTATTCATATGTATTTGTGCCCAGTCTACTAGAAACATTAAAGTAAGAATATTTTTATTTCCTTACATTTTCTACATTAAAATTAAACCCCCCTAAAACATATTTGTAGATATAGTTCCAGTTTAAAAAAACTTGCAAGGGTCTAGAAGAGAAAGCTGAAAGGGCTGGAGCATGTGCCTTGTGCGTGTGGAAGCCCGAGGTCCCACACCACATGCTCCTAGGCACCACTATGCCAAGAACAGCCCCTATGTGCTGTTCTAGTTGTGGCTGAACAACAAACCAAGTAAATGTTTTATTTTTTGTTTGTATTTGGGCCATATCCAGTGGTGCTTAGGAGTTACTCCTGGCTCTGTGCTTAAAAATTGCCCCTGGCACGCTCGGAGGACCATATGGAATGCCGAGAATCAAACCCGGGTCCTTCCTAGGTCTAATGCATACAAGGCAAACGCCCTGCATAAAAGGCAAATGGTGCTATTGCTCCGGCTCCAAAGTAATGTTCTTTTTGACTGTAGCTGTCAGGTACTCAATAGTGGGGGCCACACCACACCATGGAGCCTCCCAGAGCCTCAGATGTCATTGGCCTCTTGAACCACATTCCCAGCTCTCAAGTGAAATATTTTTTCTCCTACCCTGCTTGGCCTTAATAAGATTGCATCACTTCCTGGGCACATTGCAAAGTGTCCCAAAGGATATAGCAGCAGGGGTGGTGCGGTGGCACAAGCGGTAAGGTGTCTGCCTTGCGCGTACTAGCCTAGGACAGACCACAGTTCAATCCCCCAGCATCCCATATGGTCCCGCAAGCCAGGATCGACTTCTGAGCACATAACCAGGAGTAACCCCTGAGCATCGCCAGGTGCGCCCTCCCCCGCAAAAAAAAAAAAAAAAAAAAAAAAAAAAAAAAAAAAAAAAAAAAAAAAACAGATATAGCAGCATTCAGGCATGAGCCCCCAGTGAAAGCCAGACTCCCTCTGAGATAGGCTTCACTGTCAGGGCTGGCAGATAGGGCAACTTAAGGAACTTGTCAGTGGAGGGTCAGCCTTCCAACTCCAGCTCCATTGGGCTTCTCTGCTCACATCTCCCTGTCCTCCTGTTGGGGCTCCGTGGTCTGTCTTGACACCTTGCCTCTTTGTCAGGAATTAGTGTTGTGTCTCCTGTTGAAGCTTCTGTGCCATTTGCCATGGAGATAGCATAAGAACTTGGGGGCTTAATTCTAGAGCCGAAACCAAGGAGTTAGTATTTTTGTGTCTAGGCTTACTAGAACAGGGTTGACCAAAATAAAAACAAAAATCCTAGGGCAACATGACAGAGACGGTAGTTTGTTAGGGACACTTGGTTGGGAGCTGTGACTTGACATCACATAGACGCATTTCACTGGTCTGCTTTCCAAATAAGCTCATTGTACACTTCAGTTGCTGGCATTTTACGGACTGCTACAGGGCAAATAAGCTAGCATGCCTTGTTTCTGTTTCCTCTCCATACTTGTAAGTGTGGCCCTCTTAAACCCACGCAAGTCTCTTGGGCTCTTCTCTCATCCCATTTCATAGAGGAGCAACCGGAGACTGCTGGTATAGACAATTTGCCTCATGCGTCACAGCCAGGAAGTAGCAAGCTGTGCGCTCTGGGTCTGCTTCCCAGGTCCATAGGAATGAATGGCTCAACCTGGTCTTTCCCACAGGATTCTGGTGAACATGGACGACAACATCGTGAAGCACTACTCCAATGAGGACACCTTCCAGCTGCAGATCGAAGAGGCCGGGGGCTCCTACAAACTTACCCTCACTGAGATTTGAGGAGGCAGCACTGTACCTCCCAGAGAGAGAAACAAAGGTGCTCTGTGGCCTCACTGTGGAGCTGCAGGAACACCGGGCAGCCGCCACCGAATGCAATGATGTCTGCGGAAGGGACTCCTTTCGGCTGAAGATGGCACTACATTCACTACATTTGGCTTGGAGATAGCATTGAATATCGCTTTGGCGACTTTCCATGAACAAAGAAATCCATCCCACCATTATGTTTGAATTTTCTGCTCTAAATACCTTAGGATTAAAAGTGAACACTTGGCTCCTAGATTGATTAGACCTGGACTTTAGAATCTCTGCGACTTTATTTATAACCATCCGAGGATCTCTGCCTTGTCTCCTCCATGTTGGTGGGCCTGTTCACTTCTCCGTATTGGCGGTGCAGGCATGAGAAAGCCATAGGTTCAGCTTTAAGCATGAATGTCCTTGTCGTATTCCCCTGCACCTGACTGCCTTGGTTGTGTCAGCCGCCGTAGCATCTGAAGAGGCAGGGTAGGCCCTGACCTGCCTCCCTTCGCATCTTGTCCCTCGGGAAATGTTTACTCAAATAGGGCGTGTTACTGGAATCTTCCTTGTAACTTTCTTGATCAACTGCCTTTCTTATGAAGAACTTCAATGGGTTACAGTATGCATCGGTTAAGCTAAAGCTGCATTGTATATACGTGCAATACATTTTGTAATGCTTGTGACTGTAAATGTGTATATACATATCTTATATAATATATATAATATATAAATAACAGTGCCTGTGTACATATGGTGAAGAGATGCAATAAGGTCTATCTTGAAGTCTTTCCCTCAATGAAAGGTTAAGTTATTTTTGATAATGTAGAACAAGCAGATCGCGTGCGTAGGGGAACCCACTGAAATGCTTTTCTCCACGTTTTTCCAGATAGGAAGGTCAATCCGTAGCATAGCAAGACCTTCTCAGGCAACAGATTCTGTTGGCTCTGGAGAATGTTGTTGCATGCATTTCTGCACTGGTTAGTCCATGAAGTAAAGGAGAAACACTCCAGCTGATGCCTGTTATGTGTGTGCTAGTGTCAGTCAGATGTAATAACCAGTAAGGAGAGACACACCTGGATTCTTTGTACCAGGTCATTTAACTCAGAACAGAGTTCTTCTCAATCTTCCTGGTATAAGAAAGGATTTATTTGTTTTAGCAGAGGACAGAGCTTCAAAGCTTTGATTATTTTATATGCTAGGCATTCTAGAAAGCATTCACAAATTTATGAAAATATTACTATGGCAGGGGAATGTTTTGTACACATGTTTAAATATATTAAAATATGAAAAGTCATAATTTTATAACAAAATCACGGGTATCTTTAGGTTCAGGGAACTAGAATAGATCATTTGTATTAAATAGGATGAATAGATATTCATTAAAATGTGCTAATGAAGTATGTGAGTTAAATTCTGGTCTTCTAAGGTAAGATATCATGGGATACGGGTCACCTAATATTTTCTATTTTGTTTTATGAAATTGATTTCATCTTGTTTTTAATTGTATCTTTGAAGATGTATTTTAAAGCAAAGGGATTAAATTTTATATGTCTATTTCATAATATGTCAGTTCCTGTTATTCAGTTTGACCATGTCCTTTCTTGAGCAAAGTTTGAGGTCGTAAGAAGCATTAAAGGGGGTGGGGGCCTGAGCAATAACACAACAGATAGGGCATTTGCCTTGCACATGGCCAACCCAGGTTCAATCCCCAGCATCCCATATGGTCCACCTGAACACTGTCAGGAGTAATTCTTGAGCTCAAAGCCAGGTATAACCTCTAAGCAAGGTCTGGGTAGGACACAAAAACAAACAAACATAAAGCACTAAGGAGCCCAAGCAATAATAAAATAGGAAGGGTGTTTGCTTTGTACACAACTATCCTGGCTTGCTCAGAGTGATCCCTGAGCGCAGATCCAGGAGTAAGCCCTAAAAACAACCAGGTATGACCCAAAAACAAACCAAAAGCACTAAGAACCACTATGGGCTGCTCTTTTGATTTCCCAGCATGTGTTTTCTTTTTCCCAAACAGTTGCTACTAGTTAAAGGGGTCCCAAATAATTTCTCTACCATTACTAAAGTTTGATTTTTTTTTTTTTTCGCCACACCAGGTGATGCTCAGGGATTAGTCCACTACGTGCTCCTGGCTTGGGGGACCATATGGGATGCCAGGTTATCAAACCAAGGTCCGTCCTGGGTCAGCCTTGTGGAAGGCAAACACCCTACCACTGTACCACAGCTCGGCCCCTAAGGTTTGATTATTTCAAGGCAAAAGTAATTATTTTCTAACAGAAAATTTTAGTATTATTTGTTTTAAGAGTTTTAACAGACTTCAGGTTCCAATACATTGTATCACTTCATCTGAATTTATAAAGGAAGCAGCTCTCCTGAGTAGGACCAGGCAGTCCAGGCCTGGCTATGCTAACCATGCAGCCCCACTTCAGAAGTAAGCTCCTGGATACAGCCCCAAGGACATATGTGCCTCGTCCTCTCCCATCTTTGGGCCTTAAACAAGTCAAGAATCTTTTAAGGCAAACTCATCTCTCTGTGCTCCTTAGGAACTATTACCCCATGTCACAGAGTTTTAGGGGAAAACATGGCTTGGAAGAGACACAAGCACTTTTCATTCCCAACCCCACATTTCATCCTATGGGCTGATGCTACTGAAAACATGCTTTCTGAGGGGACTGATCCTAACTGCTGACAAAAAATCCATTCTTTTAAATTGTGTCAACTTATAGAAGGTTTTGCAATACAAATGTCAAAACTCTTTAAAGTAGTCAAATGGACTGGAGAGATAGCACGGCAGTAGGGTGTTTGCCTGGCAAGCATCTAATTCAGGATGGATGGTGGTTCGAATCCCAGCATCCTATATGGTCCCCCATGCCTGCCAGAAGCGATTTCTGAGCAGAGAGCCAGGAGTAACCCCTGAGCACTGCTGGGTGTGCCCCCCCCAAAAAAGTAGTCAAACAGCAAAGAAAGTATCTTTACTAAGGAGGTTATAGGGATGCATAACCTGGGATGTGATGTCACCAGCCACCCAGCATCTTTCTTCCTCTGGGCCTTTATCCTAAGTCTTGTTCTCCTGTGTGATCTCAGTATGCAGTCAACATGTCTTATGTGTGTGTCTATTGGCTCTATTCAAAGAGGGAAAAAAAAATAGCTTGCACAGAAGTCCTTTAAAGGCCTGGTTCCTTATGGACTGTTTCTGTGTTTATGTCCACCTTAAGCCCTCACTATGGTACCAGGAGAAAACTGCCTACCCTTGGCTTGAGGATTATTTTGATTGTTTTTATTTGTGCTAGGGCCACATCTGGCAATGCTCAGAGGTTACTCCTGACTCTGTGCTCAGGAATCACTTCTGGAAGACTCAGGAGACTATACGGGATGCCGGAGATTGAACCTGCATCAGCCATGTGTAAGGCAAGTGCTTTACTCTCTGTGTTCTCCCTTCAACCCCATACACTGAACCAGGAAGCCTTGGGCACCCAAGAAAGACATGGACCGGAACTCTAAGCAGGCAGTGAGCCACTCTGCTCCTATGGGGCCCAAGCAGCCACCTGTACTGGTCCCCACTGAGCAGTACCCCTAGACAACCCCATCCTCAGATTCTGGGTGTTGGCTGTGGGCTCAGAGTTGCTTGATATATGGGAAGGAAGAGAGGAGTTAGGGCCCTCAGGCCACTGGTCTCCCAGGATCTGGGCCAACCTGCCCTATGCTGTAGCCCCCAGACCTCAACAAACTGCGTTCTCCACAGCCTCACATGCTGTGTTCCCATCCGCTAGACCCAGGGCAGTGGATCCCCACATCACGCGGTTGCTTGAGGCAGGAGGACGCTTGGCTGCAAGCAGATGGCCCCGTTTCCCGGAGCCCACACGGAGCACTTCATGCTGCATGCAGGGTGAGTGTGATAAGAGTGAACAAACATCCTGCAGGCTACTCTGGCCCAAGCTAGGGGTCCAGAGGGCAGAAATGCTCTAGGGACAGCCACCCAACCCCCTGCAGAAAGGGACACCGGAAAGTGGGGCCTGCCCATTGCACTCTGCTGAGGTTCTGCCTGCCCTACACCAGGGGAGAGAGGATGAAGGTTTCTAGCACTTCACACAGAAGCCAACTGAGTCACAGGGAGCCTGTCCCAGATAATACAGCAGTTGTGCCGGCACTTTGGATCTTGGTGTTGGCTACCACGGGGCTCCCGCTCCCAAGAGTTCACTCCCTTCGCTCCTTTGACTTCTCCAAGCGAGCTCTGCCTGAGACAGCCAGCCGCCCCCTCGGTCTGAACCTGCTCAGCCCTGTCTACCTGCAGCTTTTTTTATTTTTTAGTTTTTGGGGGGCACACCCGGTGGCATCCCACAATGGTTACTCCTGACTGTGCACTCAGAAATTATTTCTGGCAGGCTTGGGGGACCATACGGGATACTGGGAATTGAACCCCAGTTGGCCATGTACAAGGCAAACACCCTAATCACTTACCATCACTCTGGCCCCTGCCTGCAGCTTTTATTTGGGCTTCTGCCAGCATGGAGGGGATGATGGGGACACCTAGTGTCCCTGACCTAATACTTGAAAGCAGCTGTTTTTTCAATGGTGCTCAGGTAGAGGTGCTCAAAGCACCTGCCTTGTTTATATATAAATTAATGAATCCTAGAGTGGTGTGATGGTGAGGCCTTTCTCAGCTCAGCCTGGCTCCTGCAGCCCTGACAGCCTGGCAGGTCTGAAGGTTGTAGGGTGACAGTGGAGAAATTCATAAAGCAGTCAGATGAAGTTCCAGGAGTCAGCCAGCTTAAACTAACACATTTCCTCACATGGCTTCTATGCTAAACCTTTTCCTAGCAGCCACGTCTCTGCTTCTTCTCTGGCTCTCTCTGCCTCTGTCTCCCTTTCAGCTGTTTTTTCCAGGCTTCCTTGCTGACTGACCCCCTTTGCTGATTCTAAATCTCCTTCTTATCCCCTCAGTTCCCCCAGGTAGACTCCTCTACCCACCCATTCCAGGTGTGGTTGGTTCTGATCATATAGGTGGGATAAACAAGAAATTTTGGGAGGTTATATCCACACTGCTGTGCAAGTATGAGGTTATAAATTCAATCCAGGCTGCTGCCCACATGCACCCAGAGCAGTCTGAGCAGTAGTGCTATCTGGGACCCCCAGCAGTACCCTGGAGTGCCCTATGCACGGTCAGGCAGGTGTGAGCACTAAAGTGTATAGTCAATGGGGCTGGAGCAATAGCACAGAGTTAGGGCCTTTGCCTTGCATGTGTCTGACCCAGGACAGATCTGGATTTGATCCCTGGCGTCCCATTTGGTCCCCCGAGCCAGGAGCGATTTCTGAACACATAGCCGGGAGAAACCCCTGAGTGTCACTGGGTATGGCCCAAAAACAAACAAAAACTAGAAAACACAAACTTGGCTGTAGTGATAAGGAGCTCTGCGGCTGCTGGGATGGGGTCAGGGCAGGAGTGGGTAGCAAAGGGCACAGGGAATTTGGAGGGCGCTGGAGGCATTTGGTATCTGGATGGTGAGGATGGTAAGGAGTGCCATTATGTCCACATTTTAAATATCTCAGTCTCAAATATATGAGACACATCAGTCAAGCTGCTGATTTAAGCAAACAAAATGACCCTGATTTACTGAGGGAGGAACTCCTACACTCTGAGTTCACCCCACTAGACTCCCCAAGACAGACACTGGCCTCCTTTCCCACAGTCCCAAACCACTGCTTCATTGTACCCAAAGCTCCCTGATGGCTCCCTGGCCGGCCCTTTATCCCCCTTCAGCTGCCCTCAAGCTGAGTCTCAGCCCAATCAGGCTTCCCAGTAGCCCCACTACAGTCCCCTAGCTAGGCCCAGACCCCAGCATGGCAGGCAGCAGCAGAAGCAGGGTTTCTAGAGGTCACAGGGTTGGGCAGGGCTGAGCTGGAATCTGACTTCATATCCCCCTTAAAGCAACCAGCCCGTGGAGAGGTTGCATGAAGAGCAGGTGCCAGAGCCCATATGTGGGGTGCTCTGACTCAAAGACTTTGGGCATCTTGGCTGGACCCAAGGGCAGTAGCAGTTGTCTCTTTTTCCTGTTATGACTACTTCTGGTGCTCTGGCTGCAGCCAGGCCTGTAGCAAGTACCATGGTTGTGTTCTATTCTCTTGGTCCCCGCATCTCCCTTAATGGAACCTTTCCGCTGATGCATAGGGATGGACAATGAGCGAGAGTTCCTGTCTGTGCTCAAACCCACCACACTTTGGTCCTCTGGGCTCTGTTGGGTCTCTGCTGCCACTGTGCCCAAAACGCTGGCCCACACGGGAGTGAGGCATGGATAGGAGATACAGGCAGGGCCAGAGACTCTGGGGGATCTGCATGCTGGACTCCCCCCCACCCCAGCTCTCCTACTCTGGCACCAACTCTAGGCAGGCCCGTGCTCAGCTGCTGCAAATTCTGGGGTGGTGAACAGCCAGGCAGAGGCCAGCCGTGGGATGTCTGGCCCAGCTGGACTTCAGCCACAGTTCTCCATGGCATGTGGCCATCACTGACTCGACACAGCGACCTTTCCCCCATTTCCAGTTCTGGGCTCCAGATGGGTCCAGGCCATAGCACTAGATAGGCGTCTCCTGTCCCTGACCCCAGAACTCCCTCTGGCCACTCCCTGATGTACTGCGCCTCCATGTGAGGCTGAAAAGACTTGAAAGATCATCTCTCTGGGGCCTGGGGCCTGGGGGCTGCAGGCAGCTGGGACTCAATGATATGGGGCCCAGTACCTGTCAAACCCTGCCCCCAAACCCACCCCTCTTTCTTTTTTTTTTTCCTTCATTTTTGGGCCACATCCGGTGACTCTCAGGGGTTACTCCTGGCTATGTGCTCAGAAATCGCTCCTAGCTTGGGGGACCGTATGGGAAACTGGAGGGATTGAACCGCAGTCTGTCCTAGGCTAGCGTATGCAAGGCAGATGCTTCATGCCCTGCACCACCTCTTCTCACCCCTCTTTAACCCTGCCCACATTCTGCTGCCTCCCTGGGAAGAGGAAGTGCTGGCTTTGACACCTCAGCTTCAAAGCATGACGTGCCCAAGGGAACCCTCAGACTTGATCAGGTGATCTCTTTCTTAGAGGTGCCC
>PVKC010044929.1:0-11489 GCA_004027635.1 Crocidura indochinensis | reverse complement strand
GTTACTTCTGATTTTACACTCAGGGATTGATTTACTCTTGGTAGACTCAGGAGGCTCCAGGGGTTCTGGGGATTGCAGCTGTATTGGCCTAATGCTAGGCCAGAGCCCTACTAGCTAGCTGTGCTATCACCCCAGCCCCAATTTTCTTAATTCTTAAATCTAAAAAAACAACAACAAAACCCTGCCATGTCAGCTTCCCAGAATTGTTGAAAGAGAGCATAGAGAAAAGCTTTGCAAACTCTGAAGAATCCTGTAAATAAAAGGTGTTTCAATTACTCTGTTGCTGAAATGTGAACTATTAATTCCAGTCTTCAGACTATATGTGTAAGCATTCCAAGGTCTTTTCCATGATTTTCTTTTTGATTACAGGAATGTTATGGATTTACATTAAGAATAAAGAACAAAGGAATGATTTGAGATAAATATCTAAATAATTTTGTACATGGTAAGGTCATGACTCTCCTGATGCTTCTCAGACTTTTCTTAGTGTGATTGAACTCAAATTCTAATGGTGAGTCCTACAGGACACATTTTTATGTGTGTGAAGCAAGAAGAAAAAAAAACATGTCTAGTATTAGTTAAGCATTAATTAAATACAAGAATCTACACTTTCCAGGCATACTCTCTAGGGCTGGGTTAGGAATCTCAGTCACATTCCAAGTTGGTGAAAAAAGCACAGTTTTAGAGTAGCAGAATAAAAGAACATATGGTGAAGGATGTTATCAAAGGGCAATCTGGCATTTTCCCTTAATTCCTGGGAGATGGTCTTAAAATGACCCTCCTGAAGAGTGTTTTTATTTTCTTAGGCTTACACACTAGAGATACAGGATGTCACAATGTGTATCAGTTTATTTATAGATGAACTAGAGAGAAAAAGTAAAAATTATGACAATTAAATTTCTGCAACAGAAACCCAGGAATATTTGATACCAAGGTCAAAGGAAATTTTCCCTGGCAGGCAATTTCCAACAGGAACTGTCATCCTTTGGGGGCACATTTTGGACCATACCCAGTGATACTCAGGTGTTACTCTTGGCTCTGTGCTAAAAAATTACTCCTGCAGTGCTCCGGGACCATATGGGACATAGTGGATCAAACCCAGTCAGACACATACAAGACAAATATCCTATCTGCTGTACTATCGCTCTGGCACCTGTTATACATTATTCTGAGAGGAAAATTAGCATTTTACATGATTCTACTAGAAGGGCAAATGGAAGTATTAAGTTTTGAACTTTCTTGAACTGTCTCTTCCTCTGGCTGGTTCACATATATGCTTATTTTATGTTTATGCTATGATAAACTAGACATTTTCAGCGAGTTATGTAAATCTAGAAGTTAGTTATCTTGTGGTAATTTCAGAAATAAGGGTAGTCTTGGAGACTCCCTGATTTGCATACGTGACCCCCACTAAAATGGGCAGAGCCTGTGGAACTGACAGCTGTCTTATCAAGAAATTTAGGACTTGACCTATCTTATTCTTTATAAAGTTCCAGTGGACATTTTCAGACTGTAGACATGTTTTGTTAAATAGCTATCATGACTTTAGTTGTGCATTGCTAGTCTTGTCCAAAGAATCAGAGAGGAGAGATATGAGTTGGATTGTAAATTAGGGACAAAGTTTAGGATTGTAAGACCACCAGCCACCCCTGTAATTTTGTCTTCACAACCTTGAGCATCAAAATTTGATCTAAAAGAAGTGGGGGGGGGGCTCCTCATTAACATGTGTACATCCTAAACCTTGGACAAGTGCTTTTAAATTTATACAGTGAGTCACACAGGATTGGTTTCCCAACTTTACAAATGAACAAACCAATGCTGTCAGTGTAAGTGATTGGCTCCAAGCCCAGTAATAGAAATGAGAATTGATCTCAGGGTTTTGTGTCAAGTTCAAGGCTCTTGCAGATAACATCACAATAACTTTTCCATTATTTAAAACACCTATACACTTCATCACTCTTAATGTGCCTTTCTCTGTTCTTTGTAAGGAAAGACTTTTCTGTGTAACAATTTTAAAGGGACATTAAATGCAAAATTACTTTTGGATTGACAATCAATTCTTTAGGCCACGTTGAAACTGAAAAATTATAGTGAAAGATTAATCTAACAATTATAGAGTAAGCAGAAAAAAATATATGTGATCACTGCAATGACTTGTGTGTTCTAGAGTTAGAAGAGATTATTGCAGTGAAGGCAGGGGAAGGACTATTTCCCACGTTAGTGCCTGGTAGCAATCATGTATTTCTTTAAACCAAGTATTAATGCAATTTTGACTTTGAAAAACATTTTTTAGGATGGGAAGATTGTACATACTTAAGGTAGTTGCTTTCTTGCTTTGATTCCCAGCACCACATATCCCCTGAGTCCTGCTAAGAATAATCCCTCAGAACAGAACCAGGCGTAAGTCTTACAAACATTCAGGTGTAACCCAAAGACAAAAAACTTTCCCATGTTAAAAATGTTGACAAGTATAAATCTAGTCACTCTTTTTCTCTCTTTTCCTCTTTCTTCCATTCAAATTTTCTTTTTTTTTTGTTTTTTGTTTTGTTTTTGGGTCACACCCGGCAGTGCTCAGGGGTTAGCCCTGGCTCTATGCTCAGAAATCACTCCTGGCAGGCTCAGGGAACCATATGGGATGCCGGGATTCGAACCACCATTCCTCTGCATGCAAGACAAACGCCCTACTTCCATGCTATCTCTCTGACCCCTCAAGGTAAGTTTTCTGCCATAAGCTACATCCCCAGAAATGAATGTAAGTCTAATGTCTAAATAATTTTACTAGATTTAAATCCATCTCTGAGCATGTAGTAGGATGCTGCATCTCAAGAAATAGTGCTAGTTTCTAAATTACTCATGGAAAACATTTTTATTTCTATATGAGAGGATTTCAATGCCCTGAGTGTGGTTCTTTCACCTGGTTCAGAAGATTTACACACACACACACACACACACACACACACACACACACACACACATATAGTGTCCACAGAAGTATGTAGAGGAGCAATCAGAGGTGCAACCTTGAGATCTGGCTTTATCCTGTTCCTTATTTGAAATCATTTGAATTAACCTCTTTGTGTTTTCCATGTTATTTAACTTTTAAACAGGATTTGAAGATGGGCTTTCTCAGAAGTGATGCCAAAAGAATGTTAAAGCCAGTTAATATTTTGGTTTGGAGGGGCATTTAGTCAAGGTATATACGGAATAACTTGCCAAGCTCATTGAGGTAGCCGCCATGTTTCCAGTCCGCCGGCAAAGTTCCTGTGCAGTCTACTACAGGGCCTCTCTTTCCAGGAGTCACATTTTTCAGGTTCACAAACAGCTGATTGTTCTTGGACTGTCATAAATACAAATAAGAAAATATTTTAAAAGAAAATGTTATATGATACAGCACAGGTTACTACTCTAAGGCAAGACAGTCCATGTATCAACAGCAAGTCCTGAGATGAGACAATGCTGAGGGGCAGAGATGAAACCAGGCATGGATATATGTCCCTTTGCTTCGCCTCAAGTATTCCCCTCACTGCCTCAATTTCTTTATTTAATACTGCCTCTCCATGATTATGTGACTGTATTTCAGTTGACCTACATAGAACATTGAATTAAAAAATATTATATTCTTGCTTTGAGTTTTTCTGTTAAATATCATTTGATCTTATGAGTTACTATTGACTATCAGTAATTTCCTTAACTATCAACATGAGAACAAACTATTCTATTTTTCTTCCCTTCCTGAATGTGTAAGAAAGAAAAAGTGGAACAAAGAATATAAAGGTCTCTGACAAATGTGAATGCTATTTAATGATGAGGCACTATAATTAATATTTACAGCTGCCTTACTTTAATTGCAACAAAATTAATTAGATTTTCTTTGAGTAGAATGCTGGGATTGGACAATGAAGATTGGAAACATCATTCGAGTACCACTGCAAAGGAGAAATATTTGGGATATCAGAGCACTGTGGGGAATCCTATGGGTGGTACCAGAGAAAAATCCCTGGTTTCTATATAGCCCTGGTTCTCCACTAGGACAATGACCGCTCTTGATTCATAGAATTGATGTAAAGTTAAAATGAGTTTATTCTGATGAAATGATGAGAAATGCTTAGCACAAAATTTGTATTTAACATTTTTGACCCAAAATAAAATTTTCTGTCGTTTAACGTAAAATGAATAATGTTGGGGTGGTGGTCACAAATGTATAGGCAGTCAAGAAAGGTTACTAGAAGATGGGTGTTTAGAGAAGTCAAACTTGAAAAGTTTACCCAGGACTGAATCTGCTATAGGTGAGCCAATAGATATAATTTAAAAAACCTTCTGCAATATTAGAAACACCCTTTCCAAGAAAGGTACAATGGAAAAAGTATCGGTGATAAAAACAGGAAGATCTTGCCTCACCTTGTAGCTGCCTCATTCACTAGCTGCATAGCTATATTTGGAAGTGAGTTAAATACTACTCAGAGCTTTATGCGAGTAAACTACCTATCTTAAAATAAATCCACAGTGAAGTTTAAGAGAATAAATAAGGTGAGAACATTCATCACTGTGTTTGCACTACACCTGGCAGATAGCAAGCCTATGTACATATATATTTCTTCCTCTCCTCACTGTCTTCAATGACTTGGATCCATTTTCTCTCACCTTTGTGATGGTCATCCTGTCCCTGTTGTTGATGTGAGGGGACGTGGCACACTGGGTAAGTGTGTGGTAGCTGGGGTTGGTGAAGTAATGGCTATTAGCATTTCCACCATTGCTGTGAGGCAGGGTTTCTGCAAGAAGAGAGGAAATGTTTAAGGTGGGCATCTTCCCTAAATTATGTGAAAAAATTGGAAAGAAAAACAATAACAAATGTTTAGATTGTTTTTGTGTCACAAGCTGGTCATAATTTCTGCCTGGCCCAGCATTCTGAGCAAGTCTTCTAGAAGCTACAGATGTCTACCTTTTTTCCTTGCTTGAAACAAAATGAAATATTCACAGAAAACACTGCTTAGATTTGAAAAGTTGAGAAAGCACTATTTTGAAGAAAATTCAGCTTTAATTTTACTTTTTTTTAAAGCACCTTAGTTCTTGATACAGTGTATTAGGAATGTACTAAGTATATCAGCTACTTTGTATGTTCCCTGGGAACACTTTTTTTTGGTGGGGGGGAGGTTGGGATACACTCAGCAGCACTCAGGGGTCACTCCTGGCTCTGTGCTCAGGAATTATTCTTGACAGGCTTGGGGGACCAAATGGGATTCTGGGGATTAAACCTGAATTGTCTGCATGCAAGGCAAACACGTTACCCGCTGTGTTTTAGCTCTGGCCCTCCAGAAACACTTTTTAATTCAACATGAATATCAACCTGAGATATTCTAATAACTGACCAAAAACTAACTAAAAATTTAAGTTTTGGAATTCTTTAAAGTAAGTAGTTCTGATGATTGAGTATGTCACAAACAAAACTTACTATTAAGAGGACTTATAAAAGAAAGTAAGATTCAAATAAGTTTCTCTAGACCTCTGTCCTGGTTTTTGCTAATTTATCCGCCTCCCCCCCCTCATTTTTTCTTATAGAATATGTTTGTTGTTGAGTTAGTTCTTTTTTTTTTTTTTTTTTTTTTTTTTTTTTTTTTTTTTTTTTTTTTTGGTTTTTGGACCACATCCGGTGACGCTCAGGGGTTACTCCTGGCTATTCGCTCAGAAGTCGCTCCTGGCAGGCACGGGGGACCATATGGGGAACCGGGGGATCGAACCGCAGTCCGTCCTAGGTTAGCACAAGGCAAGGCAGGCACCTTACCTCCAGTGCCACCGCCCGGCCCCTGTTGAGTTAGTTCTGATTATTTGTGTGTGACTCCATGGACTATACTATAGAAACATAGAAAGAATCCAATGTCAGAAATAGCTGAAGTGTCCCAGGCTCCTAAACTGTTCCATAGTCTTGGTAAAGTCACAGCCATCTCCTCTTTCCTACCACATTCCTTTCACACTTTAAAATATCTAAAGTCTAAGGCAACTGTTGTATTAATTATTAATTAATGAATCCTAGTGTTGGTGGATGGATGAATGGTGAGGCCTTTCTTGGCCTTCATAAAGCCTTCGGGTCTGTAGGTGCAGGGTGATGGCGAAGAAATGATCCATGGCCAGTCAGTTGAAGTTTCAGGAGACATCCTGTTTTATTATAAGGCCCTAACTGCCATGTGTGACTTCTAAGCTAAGCTTTATTCAACAGCCTCCATCAGCTGCCCTGCATCACTCCTGTGTCTGATCTCTTTCCTTACTGCATCTGCCTCTCTTCCTCACCCTACAAAACACCTTAATTACCAACCACCTCCTAGATGTGGGAGTGTCTCACCATCCCTGTGAGGTAGGCAGGAAGTTGGAGGAAGGTTAACAGGTAACTAACTACCTAGTGGATTCAATTCTGAAATCCTAACAAGAGACAACAGTAATGATTACTGTTGACATATAAAGCACATGTCTACCAACATTATATTTTCCATACACAGAGTTTTTTTCAAGGCTGATTACCAGTAAAAAATGGCTCACATATAAAAAGAACTGGGAGGAAACTAAAATCTTAAAGGAGTAACACATCTCTCATGACTCAGGTCTTACCTGAAATGGCATAGTCTGCATTCATGACCCTCATAGCAGGGGTGTAGGTAACTGCTGGCATGCTTGATTCCTTTCCCTTCTGCTTCTGTCTATAAATAATGAACAATGCCAGTAGGAAGAGAACAACTAGCACAAGAATGATGATGCCTGCAATGGCCCCTATCTGGTACGAGTCAGCAGGCAGTGCAGTACTGGTTCTGCTTAAGCTGTTCAGATTTCCGACTATGATAACACCAGCTAGAAAAAGGAGAGAAAGATTTGGTTAAGGATGACAATGTACTAAATAATTTTTTTAATCTCTATTCACAAAAAACTCCCATTGTGCTAATACCCCTCATCCTTTTGGTTCATGAAATGTTAATTTGAAAACTTCTGGGAGCAGAGCAGGAAGGAAAACAAATGTTCCTAATTTTCTAATGTTCTTGGCTTATCTGAGCTTTTTTTTGTTCTATGCTTCAAAAAGGAAACAGACATCCTGAAGCCAAAGATGCAAGTGCAAGTTTTGGCAAATTCTTATATATATTTGAATTAAACATTAAACTGTTAATTAATTGGAGGATAATTGTTTAATTATTATTTTACTTTATTTATTATCCCCTATTAAGTTTATCAAGACAACTTCCAAATGTTTCAATTGTCTAACTTAATCTATGTCTAGCTTAACCATTCTAATGGTAAGGTCATTTTCTTTAGAGCAGAAATAATTCCATTATAAATCTAGTTCAAGATAAGAATTTGCCATGTGCTAACTTCCATGACTCTTTAACCTCTGAAAATAAGGTTAGTTTCTCTAGAAAGTTGGTTCCATAACCCTCAATAATATCACCTCATCATTTAAATTTTAATAATTAGAGGCAGGAGAAATAGTACAGGGGTAAAGTGCTTGCCTTGCATATACTCGATTCTGGTTCAATCCCTGGTACCAAACAATTCATGAGTATCATAGGGAATAGCTTTGGAAGTCTCTGAGCAGCACTTCGTAGAGTGGCCCAGGTGTTCCCTGGCACCATATGAGCAGCATCACATTCTTAGGCTCTTATATTGAACTCCTAGCCTGGCTGGCCAAGAATCTTTGGGAAGGGTCTCTGGGCTTCTTGGGCATTGCTTGGAGGTCTTGTCTCCTATCCCTACTTGCAAATTAAAATTAAGCCTTAAAGTAGCTCTTCTTTATATTACATCCAGTGAAGAAGTTAAAAATATGTATTAGAAAAAAAAAGGTCATCGGGGGCCCGGGAGATAGCATGGAGGTAAGGCGTTTGCCTTTCATGCAAAAGGTCATCGGTTCGAATCCAGGTGCCCCATATGGTCCCCCGTGCCTGCCAGGAGCAATTTCTGAGCATGGAGCCAGGAGTAACCCCTGAGCACTGCCGGGTGTGACCCCAAAAATATGTATTAGGATTAATAAAATATGGCTTCTAATAAATGATAGATCTAGATCCTTTCTCTTTAGCACTTAAGTTACTTATAGAATTACCTATAGAACAAGAAATTAGCTTTCGTGAAGGTACTTTCAAGTGTTCATTTTAAATGTCACTATAAACGTATGATTCTAAATGTTAGACTTACTTGTAAGAGTGTCTTTTTACACAGCCCAGACGAGAGTGGTGTGATAAAATTCATTTATAATTATGATTTGTTTGTGAAATGTTGTTATGGCAATCCAATATAAATCATAAGCTCATAAAAAGTTATTTTACAAAAGAAGATGAAATAAAAATACCTGCATAGATTACTCCACCTATGATATTACATAAATTTCTGAAGGCCTTTGACTACCCATGTGTCCACTACTGACTAAAGTGCATCACTTGTGGCAGGAGCCCTCTGGACACTCAGCTCATTCTAAGGGGTCACATCCAGTCCTGAATTAGAACTTTCCAAGTCAAAATATGTGTATGACAAGTGAACTCATGTGACTATAATACGTATTATAGTTAATAAACATGGGAACAATTTCTTTAAAAGTTGAACATATCTGGTGACTGGAGCTATAGGATAGTGGGGAGGTCATTTGCCTTGCACACAGCTGACCTGGATTTGATCTCCAGCATCCCATATGGTCCCCTGAGCCCACCAGTAATTCCTAAGTGCAGAGCCAAGAGAAACCCCTGAGCAGTGCTGGGTATGCCCAAAAACAAACAACAAAAAAGTTGAACATCTTCATATGATCACATCATTCCACTCACATAAATTTACCTCAAAGAAATCTATTCATTCATTAAAAACTTGAGACACTATTATCAGCTTCATCTATCATTTGATAGCCCCAAACTGGGAACAATCTAAATATCTATCACCAGCTGAATGAGTAACAATCAAGGAACATTCATGCAGTAGTGTACATTATTTAGCAATAAAAAACCAGAACTATCAATACAACAATATGGCTCAATCTCAAAATAATTTGATTGGTTAGATGAAATAAGAGCGTCTATATTATATACTGTTTATATGACTTCCTTAACTGCAAGCTAATGTCACAACAGATAGTAGTTTGGGATTGGCCCGTGTCTTACTGATGGTGGCAAGAAGGACTTGAGGAAGCTTTTGGAGGTAATGTTCAGTATATTTTTAGGGTGATGGTTTCAGAGAGTATACAGATATCAACTTTTATCAAATTGTATACTTTTGTAACTGTACATATGTGTCATATAATTATATTATACATAATTATATTACTATATATAATTGCATACATAATTATGTGAACATAGTTGTATACATAATATTGTATACACAATTTTCTATAATATGCACATATTTTGTGATGGTACAATGATAGCATATTGCATACAACATATATAGTAGATTTGTAGAAATGTGAATTTTCATAGATTAAATGGGCTGAAAAATTCTAAGTACATTGGAAAGTTGATGAGCTTTGAAGTCAGACAAATTTGGTATTAAATATATTTTCAGAGTCATTAAGAATACATCAGACAATGAAGTGAAATAATTAACTCTATGTGGTAGGCATGGTCACACTGGACAAGGTAGTAGCCTTACCTTGATCACACCGTGCCCCCTTCCAACCTGGGCTACAGTAACAGGTCCCAGTGATATGGTCGCAGGTAGAGTTGTTCAGGCAGTCACAAATTTGGCGGCATCCATAGCCGTAAGTTCCTGCAGGACATTCTGAGAAGTAGAGGGAAATCTAGAGTGACTTTCATGTCATGGGATCAGGGACAAGGATGCCCCCCACCTCTCTGTGCTGTGCCTGGAAATGAGTCCTCTCCTGGTATTCCTATGTAAGCATACTGTACCTATCTGTAGTCTCAAGAATTAGCACCATTCCTTGGATCATGGTAAGTGGTGGGTGATGTAGGACCAGACACTGAGTCCCTCATTACAGTTTCTGATACTTTCAGGTCCTGTAGAAACAGTTCCCTGATGGATACTGAGGATCTGAGGACCCCAGTGAAACTAATGATGGGCTTCATTAAGGGCAATTTGACCTGACTCTGAGGGGCCATGCAAAGAAAGAGGAGCAGATTAAATATATATATATATATATACATATATATATATATAAATTAGAGCTGCTTTCTAGAGACTTTCAGTATTTTTCTGAAGTCTTCCTAAAATAAGTCTTATTAAATTGAAGAGGAAGGAAGTCTGTTAAATTTCTTGCAAGAAACTTTATTCATTACAGGATGGCTTCAATTATAAGTTTTCAGGCTGAAGACTAAGAGAAATCAGAGGTATTTTTTTATGATGTAGTCTTTTGTTTTTAATGATGTAGTCCTCATAAGAGTTGGGCATCTCAAAGAATTTCAAAGAACAGGTAGGCATGTTAAATCCAAAATCATGACAAAATCATGACAAAAAATCATTTTAATAAAATGAGCAGCAGGGGGCAATGCGTTATTATTATCAGAGTTTTCTATCAAAAGGGGCTACTGTTTACAAGTGAGCACTGGGAAATAGAATCCAGAAATAGAGACATTTTAATTTAATGTACACAGTAATCACAGAAATACTTAAATTTTTATTTAATAGGACTGTGGCCAGTCTCATGCCCAAGTAAAAGTCTGTTTAGAGTCTTATATGGTTTCAGCTACACACTTACATAGGAGAATATGCAGGCAGTTGAGTGGCTTGACATCTGTTTTGTGATTAACTGAACTTGAAATTATAGAGCAAGTCTAAAATTGGGCTTATACTATCCAGAATGGAATTTACCTAATATATTTGCTGCAGAAATATTTGGGAGTGAAAGAAGCAATGGTTAGCTTTCCAGTGAGGCTTTAAGATGATGAGGGTTGTTATGAAGAGGGAATAAAGATATATTGCCAAAGTTCAGCTATGCTGGTCAAAATTTTCAGGCCACACTTTCCCCTTATAACCATGATAATTTTGCTACCTCCTTTCCTAAAGAAAACCCTCCGGTAAAGAGAGACATATCCTACATATTTTCCAACTTATGATAAAGTGCCTGATTCCAGCTCTAAGGCATTGCTCATCCCAAATACCAACTCAATGCTGTTGTGAGAAAGGACAATAAATGAAAGTGAATTACTCGGTCTAAGACTTATACGCTTATAATTCTGTGAGCAGACACATGGCTGGGAGGGAAATGGAAAAACAAGGCTATATTTCCACAGACTACTTTCTCCCAGAATGAGATAGTTTTACAGCAAAAATTTAAAGCAGCATGCTGTTGAGGATAAGAAGGCTAAGATGAAAAGTTGTTTTTGAATCAATATAAAAGCGCTTTCTAGACAAGGTTATCAAAAGGGTGTTGTTTGCACGGACTTGCTCCCTCCTTTGTAAAGTTGTTGGCCCTGCCTGGAACCCAGTTCTTTTGTGTCTCCACAGCCCAGTGGGCCCCATGGAATGCCCTTTCCTCCAGAATGACACAGGCACTGCCTGCTGTGGAGAAGGCGGGACAG
>PVKC010044928.1:0-11525 GCA_004027635.1 Crocidura indochinensis | reverse complement strand
GGTGCCCCATATGGTCCCCCGTGCCTGCCAGGAGCAATTTCTGAGCATGGAGCCAGGAGTAACCCCTGAGCACTGCCGGGTGTGACCCAAAAACCAAAATTCTAAGAAGTACATCTGTAAATTCCATTGCCTTTTTGTGGGGGGTGTTGGACCACCCGGCAGTGCTCAGGTATTACTCCTTTCGTGGTTCTGCTCTTAGAAATCACTCCTGGCAGACTGAGGTGACCTAATGAGATGCCTGGGATCCACCTAGGTTAGTCCCATGCCAGGAAAATGCACTACCCTCTGTGCTATCAGTCCAACCTCGCTATAAGTCTCTGTTTTGTTTGTGTTTGTTTTTGGGCCACACCCGTTTGACGCTCAGGTGTTACTCCTGGCTATGCGCTCAGAAATCGCTCCTGGCTTGGGGGGACCATTTGGGACACCAGGGGATCCAACCGCAGCCCATCCTATGCTAGTGCTTGCAAGGAAGACACCTTAGCTTAGCGCCACCTTCCCGGCCCCAACGCTATGAGTTTCTTAACAAAATTTTGTATTCTACTTATCTTCAACAGACAATAGCTATTTTCATTAGGAATATGCTAAATTTGACATGAGTATATTCATGACATATTATTGGGAGTGTTTCCATGAAAATAATCTATGCATATATAAGTGTATATATTCATATTAAATGTATACATGCATCTACACATATACACGCATATATACAAGTAATATATATCATTATAATCTATATATACAATTAATATATAGGACATATATACATAATACGTATATATTCAGAAGATGTAATCAGCTAATAACTTATTCTTTTGTGCTTTGCTTTTGGACCATACCCATTTATTCTCAGAGCTTACTCGTTGGTTACTCCTGACTGTTCTAAGGTTCACTCCTAGTAGTGATTAGGATACCAGGTACAAAATATGTTCCTGCTGTGTGCAAAACAAGTGCTTAATCTGATGTAGTATCTTAAAGCTCCCAACAACCTCTTTTTAACTTTTGTTGCTAGGATAACTTGCAACTAAGTAAATTTAAATTTGAAATAAAATAAATAAGAAACATCTCTCCTAAACTAGATCAATTGATTTTGTTAATTTAATCTTAATAATTATCTTTACACAAGCTATTTTTTTTAAAAAGTATGCATGTGTGATTTAAAACTATTTCCTTAATTAAAGGTGGATGGCCTCTGCTTAAAGATTTATACAAGAAAAAAGGAGCCATGATCTAGAATATTTTTCAAAAAATTCAAGTAGGGATATCCAACTAATTAAAAGCTTTATTCATTTATTCCTAACTTTACATTGAATGGATTCTATGGTTTCTAATATTGCCATGATTCTGAGCACAAAACTCTCATAGAAAATAATTATTTCAAGAAAAAAGCAAATGTGGGTCCTTTACTTTAATGTTAAATGATAGAAAAAAACATACTGGCTTTTGTGAATTTTGAAATAAGGTGTGGTATGGAAAGAGTGATTCTATAAATAGTACGAGCAGTTGTAGTTTAGGAAAATACTGTTAATACATATGACTTCATTGATGTGGACAAAGGGAAACAAGTGAAATGGCTTTATTTCCTATTTGAATGAAGCAGGAATATGTCCTCTGAATACAATCAATCAGATTGAGATTAAGTTGGGCTTGAGGCTGTGCTTTAAATACATGGAAATGTCATAATTTAATATCCCTCAATGTTAATTACTCTCTGCTCAGATATTTCCTTAAATTTGTTCAGGGAGACAAACATTGAACTGGATTTCTTTTTCTTCTCTCATTTTCTTATCTAGAAACCTCATTTAAACCTGCACACCAAGTATAGAATGTACAAATCTCATTTTCACGTTGATGCTCTATAATGAATATATTATCCCAGGCAACTTCTTGGCTTACCTTTTGCTGTTGAATAACACCACATTTTATTAAAGATCTGTGAAATGTTCCCTGAGATGTTGCACAGCCTATTCTCTTTAGACAGTAAGTTTTGCAAAAATTTTCTTGGCTTTGTATAGGTGATAACAGGAAACAAGAATAATGAGATAAAACCTCTTCTTTCAGGTTTTTTTAATTGAGGAACAAATTATTTCATAGTTTCTCATTAGTTATTCCCATGGATTCTAATGACAAGGTGCCAACTTTCACACTTTAAACAGGTTAATTAATCAGGTAGTAATGAAGTTGGGTGATACCTGAGTGTTGGTGTGCTGAATAATCATGGTTTCTAATAATGTGCTTAAATGTCTGTAAACCTGAGAGGATAAGTTGAAATTCAGTTATTTGGAGTTCTGAATAAACATATGCTAACTAATGGGAAGACTAATGTTAGTTTAGTAGTATAGGTATGTATTTAAACGGTAATATATGCATCGACATAGTATATGTATTTACTATATATCTGCACTAATAATTATATATAATTACCTAAGAAGATGTAAATATGGCCATGTTTCAATAATCACTCTTGAACAGGTGTTCTTTGTTTAGCCAAGCTGTAATATTTTATATTTATTTGAATTTATTTAAAACAATCACTTTAGTTCAAAATTTATTTTTTAATGATAAAAGGCATAAATGTTTGTAGAAATCAAAAAAATCCATTTCTGGGCCGATAGCACAGTGGTAGGGTGTTTGCCTTGCATGCAACTGACCTAGGACGGACCTCGGTTGGCATCCCATATGGTCTTCCAAAGCCAGAGGAAATTTCTGAGCGCATAGCCAGGTGTAACCGCTGAGCATCACAGGGTGTGGCCCAAAAAACAAAAACAAAATTAAGAAATAAAAAAATCCACTATGCATATCCAATGAGATATCATCATCTGTAAGACATATGTCTCTGAGGTGAAAGTAATATAGAGGAGCTATGCTCAGAGGAATTCTCTTAAAAGTTCTTGGGCAATGTTTTTTATTATTGTTTTTGTTTGTTTGTTTGGTTTTAGACATCTCCAGGCAGAGTGCAGGGCTTACTACTGGTTTTGTACTAAGGAATCACAGATGTTGGTGCTTAAGGACAGTATTTTGGATTTACATGCAAGTCAATTGCCCTACACTCTGCTGTCTAACCCCAAAGTTACTATTTACCCAGATATTTATTTTCAGTCACCTCAGGAAAGACTAGAATTAAAAAAAATTATGTGAGTGAGGTCTGAGCTGTGGCTCAAAGAGTAAGGTGTCTGCCTTGTTCGTGCTAGCCTAGGACAGACCCAGGTTCGATCCCCTAGTATCCCATATTGTACCCCTTCCCAGGAGTGATTTCTGAGCTCAGAGCCGGGAGTAAACCCTGAGTGTCACTGGGTTGGCCCACAAACAAAATAATTATGTGAGTAATATGTTGAAAATGTTGGCAGTTTTATAAAAATAGGTAATCTATTTTCTGTAATGCTACTGGGACAAATGTATTCCTAAGGATATGCCTTGTTCCATTATCTCAGAACCCTGGCCTTTGTATAGTATCTTAACAACACGTGTTTTATCCTAGACATATAAATAATTATGAATCATCCTCCAAGGAATTGTATGAGAAACATATACATTTCTCTGATTCCTGATAATAATTGAAGTACTAATGAGATGTTTATATACAAGATCAAGTCTCAACTATATTGAGGTTGGATCAGGGAGGAAAATGTGTAACCAGATCAATATTAAAAATTCTACCATATGGGGTCGGAGAGGTGGCACTAGAGATAAGGTATTTGTCTGCCTTGCAAGTGCTAGGCTAGGACAGACCACGGTTAGATCCCCTGGAGTCCCATATAGTCCTCTCAAGGCAGGGGCGATTTCTGAGTATATAGCCAGGAGTAACCCCTGCACGTCAAATGGGTGTGGCCCAAAAAACAAAAACAAAAAATTCTACCATAAACGTTTTGTTGTTCGTTTGCTTTGAGGTGAGGCCACAATAAGTGGTTCTTGGCTCTGATTCTGTGATAGAGACCTCTCCTGTCCCTACCCAAGGGACAAAATAGGGTTTGGTTCTGGATTACAATGGCAGTTGATATTGTGCAAGGCAATCACTCTACCCTCTTTTCTATCTCTCCAAACATCAACCATCAACTTTCGACTATCAAAATAAATAAACTGATATTAGGAAGCAGTAAGAAGTTTTACGACAACAAAATTGATACCCAATCTACAACAAGCTGTACTGGTGGGGAACGGTTCCTCTCGCATTACAGGTGTTAAAGGAGGGAGATGTGGGTGGGAACAGGAATGGAGATGCTGGGAACAGGAATGGAGGGAAGACAGCACTGGTGGTGGGAATGCCCTCATTCATTGTCAGTCTGTGCCTTAAATATTACTGTGAAGATTTGTAATTCACATTTACCACAATAAAAATTAAAATAAAAGAAGTTTTAATTACCGCATAGGTATATAATGCTGCTACACAACAGTTAATGATCAAAATTCACAGTGAGAGCCTTATAGTCAGCTCACTAAGGACTTAGAGAAATAGGACTAATGCATTGATGTTTAATTTAAATTATGTTGCAGGTGAAATCTTACAAATTAAAACAATTCACCAATTGCATTTAGAAATATTACTGTTGAATAGTACACACTAGTCAACTTAAAGATTTCAAAACACAGGCATTTAAGCAAGAAAGACTAGTAGATTTTATTTTTATGCTTGATTTAAAACTAAAGCTTTATGGCTTCGGTATAGTCTAACAATTACATTTTACTCAGCTGGAATAAAATGAACTGTGATTCAGCAACTGAAGTACCTACATATTTCTTTTATTATTTGCACATTATAATAACCAGCTATGATCTTTATTCATAGTTTATTTTTTTTTTAATTTATTTTTTGGGCCACACCCGGTGACGCTCAGGGGTTACTCCTGGCTATTCGCTCAGAAGTCGCTCCTGGCAGGCACGGGGGGCCATATGGGGAACCGGGGGATCGAACCTCGGTCCGTCCTAGGTTAGCGCAGACAAGGCAGGCACCACCTCCAGCTCCACCACCCGGCCCCCATAGTTTATTTTTTGACTTGTCAGAAATAGTCATTGATGAAGGAAAAAAAATTTAAAAAATAATTTAAAATAATTATTATAATTTATAATAATTCAAAGACTAGTATAATGCAATGTACTGTCTTCTCCTAAAATTGATGTATGGACAAACCAAAACTCCTAAGTGGTCTTAATTTTGTTGTTGTTGTTGTTTTTAAATGACATGGTTTTGCTAAGTTGTGTTGAAAAGGAAAAAATATAGACAGAAACATGTATATCATTAGCACAACTGCATTCCATTATATTCTTTTGCAAAATAAATTACATAAATGGGGTTGGTATTGTTTTCTATACTTCACTAAGAGATTGGGATAATTAAGCTTCAAGAACTGAGATGCTTTAAAACGCATTTAATTTAGTAAAATTGGTAAGAAGCTACTGCAATTAAAAAAATAAGAAAGGACAAAAGTTTCCTATGTCTAGCTGGGTAATTTGGAGTGAATTTAGACTATGGCATTAGAAGTACAAAAGGTAACTAAAAATGCCATTAAATGAAATGTTCCAAGTCCAAGCAATTTCCTTTTAAACAGAAAGTAAAATGCAAACAGAGATTACTAAAACCCTGCTGTGTTTAATTTAAGTGTATGAAAGCCTTTTACTTACAGGCATTTTGTTTTGAGATAATCACAGCCATCCACAGTGGCCAGAGCTGTGAAGAATGGGTTGTCATAAGATGCTCATTCTTTGATTCCACCTTGCTTGTGTCAGTCAAGCTTCACATAAGGCAAGTTTATCTCATTCATCTTTTTTCAAAGTGGGAGTATCCTTGTTTTGTTTTTAAAAAAATTATTGACTCCACACTGATAGTAGCAACGTGGAACTTAGTATGTATGTCTGTATGCCCACCACTGAAAAGGGTCAAGATTGTACAAAAACAGGTACAGAGGCATCTGTATTTGTGTTAATATTCACCTGCAATTATTTATCTTAAAGTTTACAATTCAGATATAAATTTCTTAAAAAAAACATAAATTTCTTTTACACTACTACAATGTGTCAGCATACTTTGTTATAGACAAACTTTATTTTGAAATGTAAGCAAAAATCTCTTGCATTTCTCAGAGGTAAATAAGAGAATAATTCCATCCTCTAAATATACAGGAAATTAAAAAGTAAAAGTGCCAAATATAAACACAGATCTAATGAGCAGGCCATTTTTATAGGAATCGTTGCCTTTGTACTATTTGAAAATATATTCCATAATTCTAATTAAGGATATTTTTAAGTGGGAACAGGGTTTAAATTGCTTGCCTTGCTTTGAAGTCAACCTCAATTCTGATCCCAACTTGACATATGTTCCCTGGCATATTTGTTAGAGTGATCCCAGATTATAAAGCAAGAATAAGCTCTGAGCACACTAGGTATGATCAGTTCAAAATAATGTGTTTTTCCACAGGTTGACATGGAAAAGATGCCAAGTAGATAGTTTTTGACATGTAGTGTCATCTGCTGCTAATAATCTTCTGTTGAGAATATTTTCAATAATATGATTCTTATCATTTTGTTATTATGAGTAATGTTGTTATCTTTGCTGTGGAGGCAAAACCTCAAAGTGTTCTGAATACTAAGATCATACCTCAGGATACTCTATGGTCCTGAAAAGGTGGGAACTAAACCAGGCCCACCAATATATATGACATTCTCTACCATTGAAGACATGTTCCAACTCAAGATAAACTTTTGCGAACAGGGCAACTTAAGACCTTTCTAGAAGTGTTTTCTTGTATGCCTGTGTTATACAGAAATATCCATAAATATTATTGCAACTTTTGCTTTTTTTCTGTTTTATTTTTATTGTGGACAAAGTGAATAACAAATCTTTCACAATGATATTTAAGGTACATAGTGACAATAAATAGGAGAAATCCCACCATTAGTGTTGTCCTCCCTCCACCTCTGTTCCCAGCAATGGCAATATTACTGGAAATCTTAATGAGTCATTTCTTCAACTGTGATGTGATACACTCATGAAACTCACAATGTGGGTCCCAGGAGATAGCATGGAGGTAAGGCGTTTGCCTTTCATGCAAAAGGTCATCGGTTCGAATCCCGGTGCCCCATATGGTCCCCTGTGCCTGCCAGGAGCAATTTCTGAGCATGGAGCCAGGAGTAACCCCTGAGCACTGCCGGGTGTGACCCAAAAACCACAAAAAAAAAGAAAGAAAGAAACTCACAATGTTCCCATGTTACTTAAATAAAAGTAATTTGGAGCCAGATAATTTGCTTAAGTGACAAAGTACATGTTTTGCAAACATACAATTAAGTTTAATCCTTAACCCTGTTAATACCAGCACCAATGGATACAGTCCTGTTTACATCATACCTAATTCCCAAAACCACTAGATAGCAGCATATATATATGCGTGGCTATCTAGTGGTTTTGGGAATTCCAATATATATATATATATATATATATATATATATATATATATATATATATATATATGAAAGATATATATATTGGAAAGATATATATATACATATATATATATTGGAAAGAACATATAGTGAGTCTCCAGATCTAGTTATCCTCCCAACTCAACTATGGATTCCAAGAAGAAAAACAAAACAAAACAAAACAAAACAATGTATGCAGTGTTGCAGTGTGCATCACTTGTTTTACACAGTTCTTTGCAAAGGATATAGTATAATATTGATAAACTGTCCTTTTAACGATGGATAATCCACAAATTTATCAATATAGACAACTTGAAAAGAGTTTGCTATAAGTAAGAAATGATACAAAGCCATAACGTTCTTATAATTTAATCTAACACACTGGTATTGTCTCTGAGAACGTTAATGGTAGAATAGATGACTTCTTCAACAGGGATATATGTGGTTGGCAAGTCAGCATATGTAGCCATGTAGACTCAGTATTTTGTGATTCCCAAGGGCAACTATTTCAGATATCAGTTAAATACATGACACCCTCTAGATTTGTGATCATTGCCATCATAACTAACATATGAGATAATACATTGTCACAAGCTGTGGGAATAGTACATTATATTAGATAAAATATATTAAACATATATACATATTATATATTAAATGCATCAAGGATATAGATGCCATCTCATTGTTTTATATATATATATATATATATATATCCCATTTTTAGATTTTTATCATTATCTCAATTTATAACTCCCAATTATGGCAACTCACTAGATGTGTTTTTCTTTTCATTACTAAACTCATGTTAAGAGAAAAATTATACAATTAATGAAAAACATTTTTTCTGTTATTCTCTTTGAAAATTTCTGGGTTTTTATGTTTTTACTTTACTGCTATTTGTAGAATTTTATGGAAATAAACATTACAACACCACATTCTCCATCAGTGTATCCACATCTCTTTCCTATCACTGTCCAAATTTGCACCCAAGTGGCCGTACACTGGATGCCCTGAGTAGAATTGGAAAGGATTTCCTGTCTGCTATTCTTTTAACTTAGGAGGAACTCTCAAGATTTTATTTTATTTTGACATCTTTATTTTAGTACCATGATAACAAATAGTTGGGTTTCTGTTATAAAAAACGCCCCCTTCACCGCAGCCTTCCCACACCACCAATGCCTTCATCTCCTTCCTCCCCGCCCCCTTTTCTGTATTCGAGATAGACATTCTAATCTCTCACTCACTACCATTGGCATGAGAGTTGTTAGAGAAGTTATTTCTATAACTGCACTCACCACTCTTTGTGGTTAAGCTTCATATTATGGGTCGTCCTTCCAGCCCTCATCTCCATTGTCTCTGCATATTACATTTTTCTTAAATCTCATATATAAGTGAGACTATTCTGTGTCTATCTCTCTCTCACTGACTTATATTACTCAATGTAATAGTGCCCATGTCCATCCATATATAGGAAAATAACATGACTTAATTTTTCTGAACAGATATATAGTATTCCATTGTGTGTTGTATACAGTTTAATTAGCCACTCATGCTGTTGGACATCTGTTTTTTTTTCCAGATCCTAGCTATTGTAAATATCACTGCAATGAATATAGGTGTGCAGAACACATTTTTGTATTGTGTGTTTGTGTTCCTAGTGTACATCCCTAGGCGTAGTATAGCTGGATCATATACAAGTTCAATTTCCAGTTTTTTGAGGAATTTCTATTCCGTATAGTTTTCTATAAAGGCTGGTCTAAACTGCATAACTACAAGCAGAAAATGAGTTCCTTTCTCCACACATCCAAGCCAGTACTGATTGTTCTTGTTTTTTTGTGATGTGTGCCAGTCTCTCTGGCATGAGATTGAACTTACTGTTTTGTTGATTTGCATCTCCATGATGATTAGTGATGTGGAGCATTTTTTCATATGCCTTTTGGTCATTTGTATTTCTTCCATGAGGAAGTGGGTGTTCATTTTTCTCCCCATTATTTGATGGGGCTAGATGATTTTTCTTATCAGTTTCTTTTCTTTTTTCTTTTTTATTTTATAGGCCACACCCAGTGACACTCTTGGCTATGCACTCAGAAATCGCTCCTGGCTTGTGGGACAATATAGGATTCTGGCGAATAAAACCACGGTCAGTCCTAGGTCAGCCTCACGCAAGACCAATGCCCTACCACTGCACCATCGCTCTGGCCACCTCTTGTTAATTTCTGTCATTACCTTGTATATCTTAGATTTAAGTCCCTTATCTGATGTATATTGGGTAGTTTCTCCCATTCTGTGGCTGGCCTTTGTATCTTAGTCACTATTTCCTTTGCAGTGTAGAAACTTCTTATCTTAATATAGTACTATTTATCTCTGTTCCATTTGTTTGGACAGTTATGTTTTCTCTTTGAAGATGCCTTTAGTCTCATTGTCATGGAGTGTTTAGTTAAGTGTTCTTTTGTAAACCTTACAGTTCTGGTCTTAAAGGAAGGACTTTAATGTATTTGGATTTGACCTTTTTGCATGTGGCTAACCAAGGGTCCCAGCAACACTTATGAAGAGGCTTTCCTTGCTCCATTTTGCATTTCTTGTCCAATTATCAAAGATTAATTGATATTATGTCTAGAGAATTTTCTCTGAATACCCAACTCTATTTCATTGATCTGAGTGTCTATCTTTATTCCAATACCATGCTGTTTTAATGACTATTGCTTTTTAGTACAATTTAAAGTTGGGGAAAGTGATTCCTCCAATATTCTTTTCCCTAAAGGTTGCTTTGGCTATTCATGGGTGTTTATTCTTCCAAATGAATTTCAGAAATGTTTGATCACTTCTTTGAAAACTGTCATGGGTATCCTTTGAGAAATTGCATTAAATCAGTACAATGCTTTGGAGAATATTGCCATTTTAAAAAAGTTAATCCTCCCAAACCAAAAATAGGGTATGTGTCTTCATTTCCTTGTGTCCTCTTTTATTTCTTGAATCAGTGTTTTGTAGTTTTCATTTATAGGTCCTTTACCTCTTAAGTTGATTTTAACTCTCTGTGTCACTAATATGAACAGGATTGTTTTTGTAATGTCTATTTCTTCTCTATCATTATTTTTTGTAAATAATCCATTAATTTTTGCATGTTAATTTTGTAGCCTGCCAAGTTACTATATGAATCTACTGTTTCTAGAAGCTTTTTGATAGAGTCTTTAGTGAGAACTTGACCACTTCCTTTTCTATCTGGATGCCTCATTAATTGCCTAATTACTGTGGCAAGTGTAGGAGTGGAGAGAGGGGACAGCTTTGTTTTGTATCAGATTTTAGAGGTAAGACTTTTAGATTATTATCTCCATTAAGAATAATATTTGCCATTGGATTTTGTAGATTGCCTTGACTATATTGAGAAAGTTTCTTTCCATTCCCATCTTGTTGACAGTTTTTTTTTTAATCATGAATAGTGTTGGAATAGTGCTGGAACTTAACAAATGCTTTTCTGCATCTATTGATATAATCATATGATTTTGGTTTTTTTTGATATGATGTATTATTTTGATTAATTTACATATGTTAAGCCATCCTTGAATTCCTGGAATGAAACCTACTTGATCATGGTGTATGACCTTTTATTCTGGGGGTCGGGGCACACCCAGTAATGCTCAGGGATTACTCCTGATATGTGCTCAGAAATCACTCCTGACTCGGGGTACCATATGGGACACCAGGGGACCAAACTGTGGTCTGTCTTAGGCTAGCACCAGCTCTGTGCCACTGCTCCAGCCCCAGTGTATGAGCTTCTTGATGAGGTGTTGGATTCTATTTGTCAGAATTTTGTGAGACTCCGCCCTACTGCACTGTACTGGGGGAACTGTGGACTGAGGGGACTCTTTCTGTGCTGCTGTCTTTTCTGAATCCTTGGAGCTCTCCCCAAAGACCAGAGCCCTGGGAAGTGAATCCAGAGGTAGCTGCAAGTTGGGGCTGCCAGCTGACTAATCAGTGAGTAGGAACCGGCTGGCTGAGGAGATTCCCAATTGGAGAGCTGGTTGCTCCTCCTACGGGACACTCTGCCCTACTGTGCTGTACTGGGGGAACTGTGGACTGAGGGGACTCTCTTTCTGTGCTGCTGTCTTTTCTGA
>PVKC010044927.1:0-11499 GCA_004027635.1 Crocidura indochinensis | reverse complement strand
TATAGGTACTTTGTAAAGTGGTAAACTGAATTTAACTATATGGTTATATTGTCATATATACATTATTTATATCTGGATACACAACTAATAAGGGAGATATAAACTATATTCTGGAAAAAGTCCAAATAATGTCTTAAGAAACAATTTAGCTATTCATTTTTTGAAATGCATGAAAATAATTTGTCATATTTGATTTCAATATGCACTTAGTAATGAGAAAATATAGATATAATACACACACAAAAAAAGAAACTTTAACTTGGGAAAATTCTTTACCTATGGAAATATGTGAAATATCGCAAGGAAAGAGTCAAAGTCAAAGCACAACTGAAAACTTCAATAATATCATACTATGAGAAAATACTATCCTTATTGGAATTGTAATTTTTTTCTTCTAAATTTCTTCTAAATTCTAAATTGCATATATATATATACATACATACATATATATATATAAAATTTTTGGATTAAAAAAGACAAGTAATTACTAAAGTCTTCTCTTTTATTGTTGGGAAAAAATTAGAGTTGGATTTCAGATAGTCTCTTCTTCCAAACAAGAAAATGCAAGAACATCTTAGAAAAATAGAACAAATCTTGCCTCGCAATGATTTCAGAAATTATTATAATTTTGGAAACCATCAATTTTGATACATTACTCCAATCACAGAAATCATCATTTCCTGATGAACTTTCCAAAAATACAATCATCATTTCCTGATGAACTTTTCAAAACTACAAAGCATTTTCCAAATAATTCAATATGTACATGCCTTATATTTAAAATTCCCAGTAAAATTCCAGGAGGAGATAGAGAAAGGTATTGTTTAAAAGTAGTCTTGACTAGAAAATCACTTCCAACAAAAGAAAAGAAAATAAGATGTTGGGCATAGCCATGCTCTATTAAATTTGCTCAGTATTTGCATTCTCAATAGTTTGAGCAAGACTTTTAATATTTCTGGCTTTTTTTAAGTGAAGCAATATTTTTATTACATAGTAACATATAGAAAACTGTGAGAAGAGAAAAAGAGAAATATATGTTCAAGAGAGAACATGGGCTTTCCCAAAGTAGAAAAAGACAGAGTCAAGGACGTCAAGGGAGATCATGGGTGTGAAAATTAGACCTGAAAAGTTTTTTTAAAGAAACTTTGTTTTTGTTTTGGGACCACATCCAGCAGAGCTCAGGGACTTCTCCTGGCTTTGAACTCAAATATCACTCCAAGCTGGCAAGAAGGAGCCATAAGGATGCCAGGGATTGAACCTGAGCCAGCCACATGAAAGGCGAACGTCCTACCCTCATTGTGCTATCACTCCTGCCATCTAAAGAAGAACATTTTTATTTTTAAAATTAATTTTTTAAAGACCTTGGTTGTCCATAATAAAGTTGAGTCTTTCTTTTTCACAGTTACAAAGATGTTTATGATTGAGTTTCAATCATAAAATATACAATACCACCCCTTACCGGTGCACAATTACCTCCACCAATGCGTCCAGTTTTTCTCTCAACCTCCCTCCTGCCTTCCTCCATTTTTCTTTTCTATTTTCCTTCCTTCCTTCCTTCCTTCCTTCCTTCCTTCACTCTTTCTTCCCTTTTCCCTTTCTTTCTCCTTTTCTCTTTCTTTCTTATTTCTTCTTTCTCTTTTCTTTTTTCTTAATAATTTATTTGAATAATATTTAAGAGAAATAAAACAAATCAAGTATTATTTGATTACTATGCAGAAAAAGAGGCCACTAGTAAATCAATGTGTAAAATTGAACAACCCAAGAGAAATAAAGAAAAAGATGACCAACCATAGCATAAGTTAAAAAGTCATCTATTGAACAATATGTATAAACATACCAAAAGTGATTTCTAAAGAGAAAAAGATATTGCTCTCCTCTGCTCTTTGCCACCGAGCAATCACACCGAGAAAACCTGGGGAAGATGGCTCCCAACACACGTGGGGCTGTCCGAGCCGGGCAATTGGTCACACCGGGACTTTAAAAATGCCAGAGGCCAGGGGCTCGGCCTCTCTCTCTCTCCATCTCTTTGCCGCTGAGCTGCTACACTGAGGAACACCTAAGCCACTAAGACCAAGGCATCTCTGGGGACCAGCTTCCTCCTCCCTTCCACAGAGCTGCTAAGACCAAGATGCCGCTAAGACCAAGGCGTATCCAGAGACCAGCCTCCTCGGACACCCAGAGACCTTAAAAAAACAAACAAACAAACAAACAAAACAACAACAGCAGCCATGTACTCAGCCTTTCCTCTGCCTATGGGTGACTATCCTTCCACTGTAACCTTACCTTACCCTCTTTCTTTGTATCTTTGTTCTCATAAGTAAAAAAAAAAGAGAGAGAAAAAGATATTATTAAATCAAAAGCTTTGTAACATTTATAACATTTAGAGATGTCAAATATACAAAATCCCAGCATCCATTTGTTGTTAATTGTTGTTTTTGTTTATAATTTGCATGCCAAGTGATCATAAGTGGTGTTGAGGATTTAAACCATTATCAGAGGGATGCAAGTTAAAAGCATTTACCTCTATAGGATCTCTGTTTTTCCATAGTTTGAAAACATAGGAGACTTTTTAAATTGAATTAAATATTAATATAAGCATTTTCTTAATGAAACAGTACATCAAATTTTAACATATGTATAACTAGTATATTATAAATAGTAATTTTTATTTACAATTTTAAATATCTACATATAATCAAGCATGTATAAATTATAATTTTAAATTTACTTATCACAACTTTATAAGAAAAATTATTCCAAGGGTAGTTCCCATGTATGCTTCAAGGGCAGAGAAACCCTGTATCTCTAAGGTCAAGAGAATTTCCTGTTTAATCCCACCCCCCTCCCATTATTTACTGTGCCTATGCAAAAAAAAGAAAAAAAAAGGAGAGAGAGAAAAGCACAAAGCATTGCCACTCTAGCCCTCCTTCCTTCATTTTGTGTGTGTGTGTTTCTCTTTTTTTATTTATTACCTATGAACAATAGTTTTGGCAAAATATATGCTACAAAGAAGAAATCTGGAATTCCACCATGACTGCTATTATTTTTTATTTATCTATGACTCATTTCCTATTATATTTATGAAATAAAAATGACATTAATTTTTTTACGCTAAAGGAAAATTTTACATTTTCAATGTTATCTCAATTATATATGAAAATTTTTCTTCATTTTAATAAGTTTGCAGGATTGAATTGTCATAAAACTTCAGAGATGGTTGGCATTATTTACAAGAAAGAAATTTAAAAAGGTCTTGGTTTTATTGAGAAGTTAGAACATTTCAAGAAAATTCAGGCAGCAAATGTACTCTGTGGCTCTAAGACAATTGAAGCTTTCCTGAGTAGGGAAGCTCCCACTGTAGGGAGGCCTTGAAATAGAGAATATATGATGTGGCCACATGTCATTGCTAGCAGAAAAAATTTGGGAGTGATAGAAACCTCTCAGAAATGTAGATGTGTTCTTCTCGTCATACTGAAAGAAAGATATCTGTGTATTCCACATCAATGACTAGTTAAAATAGTTTTTAGATTATACTCAATGGCTACAAATAAATGATTTGGATTACAAGCAAGGAAGTATTCACATATCTGGTTATTACACTGTAGTTCTGGAATGAAAGATAATTATTCACTTTAGCAAGACCTTATCATTTTTAATTTAAATTTTTTTTATTGAAACCAATGTGAATGACACGCCTTTCACAGTTGTATATTAGGCACATAGTGACAGTGAGTTAATGCCATTCCCACCACTCTTCACCATAGTTCCCAGCATGGAGCCCACGAGTGCACCCTTAGCCCCCTGGACTGCTAGTGTAACTGGTCCATTTTGTGTGCAACTTGTTATAATTCTGGTCTCTTGATTCTATTATCATTGACTTTGGTTTGGGTATTTAGATCTGACAATTTTTTTTTATTTCGACTCATTGTTTCTGAGATCATCTAGCTCCTGGATCCCATCCACTTTTTTTGCTTTCCTTTCTCAAGAGGACATGGATATATGAGGTACAAGATAATTCATGTTTTATAGACCTAATCTTTTAATTAAGAGTATTCACAAAAGTTAATTCCTATAAAAATTGTCACTAAGCAGCCACTATTTGTATCCCCATTAACATAAACATGAATTTCAAATGATCTTCAGGCCTTTCAACATATCTGTATAGTGAGAGCTGCCTAATGACAACCCAATATAAAAGAATTTAAGGACTAATTTTTAGATTGCTTTACGAAACCACAACATTATACATGATAATAGAAATATAAGCTTGACACTTGCATTTTGTCCTTATAGTTCACTGATTTTGCCACTGTGTAAAACTGAGACTAATAACTTGCCAATTTGAGCTAAAATAATTTAGATGAGGAGATACCAGTAGTTAAAATCTATACATGGCAAAGTGCATCAAAATGGCTGAGACAAATCTAGGTTTCTGTGATACAAAATAAATCAAAACATTTTTAAAATATTTAGGGTTTCTAGATGTAAATTTTTATTAATATCAATTATACCTCCTTGTGTATTTTCATATATGCAGTTGTTGTATTAGTTATGTCAGAAATTTCCTAGTCAGGTGGAACCAAAAGATCAATAAAATATTGAAGAAAACATTGTTATTTTTAGGTCAAGTGGCCTCAATATAATCAAAATAGATCAATCCATGGATGATGTATAAATTTATCATAGAAGGTACTTTCTTCTATTTTTAGAGTGACCTATTTCAATATTCAAGTCCTCAGAAGGAAGGATTAGGCTGAGGACTATTAAAAGCCTTCTCAGTGACATAAGCCTAGAAAATTATCATTTGGCATATCTTTCCCATCACTAAGAAACCTGTAGGAAGTCTGCTTTCATCAGAGCTTCATGGTTATTTTCTGTATTTATAACTTGGAAGACCTCTGGCGAATGAAAGAATACAAGAGGATATTTAGCAGATAATGACTCATCAAAACTAGCCAGCAGGCATATAGGACCACAAGTCGCATTTCTCAGCAGGAGTCACAAAAATGCTAATTTGATTTTAAGGGTCTAAAGTCATTATCATTATGTCTTCAGATTCATATTTTCTTAAAACTAAATGCACAGTTATTTATTGATCTAAGCCCCAGGAAGAACAATTTTGATGACCAAGAATTTAAAAAGCTATTAGATAATCATCATAAAATATAAATATAAGAATCTCCATTATAGATATATTTTTCTGTTTGGGAACACAATAATATTCATGAGTATAAAGTTTATTAAATGCATATGCAGCTCGCCACAGACTAAGGGAGAGAATGTGACATTGCATCCACCTTTGAATTAGATATTATTTCACACCTATATTTAAGAAAATACAGGACTAAAAATTTTGCCAAGTTTAATAACCTTTAGTGAATAAAACAATCATCAGAGCTTAATGACATAAGGTATGCAAAATATATTTAAATTGTGAGGAAAAAAGGCAAGGAAGACTTTATGCTCCACATATAATATAAGTAAATCAATAAAAAAAATCACAATAAGAATGAGTTTGAGAAATATTAAAAACAGAAAAGAGTTATTAAAAGTGCTACTCTAGTCCAATAATATGGTTATCACTAAATAGAAAATTTCCGTCCTGGGTTAACTGCGTGTAAGGCAAATGCCCTTCAGCTGTCCTATCGCTATGGCCCCTAAAGAGAAGTTTTCCAGAGACACAGTTGAGATATATGATCAGTGTGAACTCTATTCTGCTTGTGTTTCCGTGTGCTTTTGTTTTGTCCTCGGCTGTTTGAGATAGATGCACAAAGGAAGTCTGCAAATGAGCACATCCAAAGTTGGAAATTTTTCAGATTAGAGTTAGTGGATAGGACACAGAAAAGAGAAGCCAGTGGCCTAGAGACTTCCAACAGTTTGAGAAATATCCTAATTGAAGAAGAAGCAGAATGTTAAAGGGTGAGTTGAAGTTTGACATCCTGATTTAAGAGAAAGAAAAGTTCTCTAACTGTGCAGTGTTGCCCTTGTCATTGAAAGTGGGTGATTGAACGAAATTGAATAGGTAATTACTGCAGATAATGAAGTGAAGCAAGAGGAGGTTCTGCTTTGGGGCAGTCACCAAACCAATTTACTTTAAGATAGCAAAATATAATAAACAGTTGCCAAACTGTTTCTAGCACTCTGCTAGAAATTCATAGTTGATAACATACAGTGACATGAATTAATTTTTAGAGGCCAATACATTGTAGGTGGAGAGGGTAATTTTTGTAAGCTTGTAACAATGGCAGAAAAAAACAGTTTACAAGTAAATAAAGGATCAGTAACCCAAAATCATAAGGTGCTTGACAGTCACTTCTCCAACTGAGAATAAGCAAAACTCAAAATGTTGATTGAACTTATGTGCAGGTTGGGCAGAAATGAATGATGCCAAGCAGGCATACGGTCTCTACAGCTACACTTAGAAGTGTTCAGGGAATCTTGCGGTGTCAGAGATGGAACCCAGAGCCCAACCTGCCAGGCATGTGCTCAAGTCCTCTGAGACATTTCTCCAGCTTTTTAAGATATTGTTTTGGACCAAAGCCGGAATTTAATATTATAGGGTAATTCCAGACACTGTCTAAGGTATAGTATAGAATACTGTGTCTTTAGAGAGTGAGAAATTCTTGTAACTGTGAATTTATTAGATAGAAAGAGAACCATAATTATGGTGGATGATAGCCTATTACTTTCTATTGAGAATGGACAAAATGGGAAATGGATGGAATATGAGCATTACTTCAGACATTGATCTATGTAATAAAGAAACCCCTGGGTAGGTCTCTGGAAAACACTTAACACCAAATGTGTAAACCTAACTGGGCTGTCTGTGGAAATAGTAAGCTATTCCTTGATTTCTAAAGCAATAGTATATTTACTGCTAAATTATAATTTTATTATCTCCAACAAATCTAACCTGGGATAGACATCATCATATATAATATGTGATTTCTCATCACATCCAGTTACTTCACTATAGTTCATTCACTAAGTTCACTGCTTACTTTCAGGTTAAATTCAAAAATATATTCATTTAACCAACTCTTAAATTATTCTCTGTGAAGTAAAAATATAAGCAAATCAAGCCATCAGTTTTTAGAAAATTAGTTATATCAGGATCTTTATACATGTGAGGTATGTACTCTGCTACTGAGTTGCCTCCAACCTCTTCTACAGAATTTTGAATAGAAGTTTTCTTTTCTGATATTTGCTCTAAATTTTTCTTTTGAAAAATAAAATAATATCAAGAATTCTAAAATATTTATATAAATACCTATCAAGTTTTAAATGCATGTTATAATATAATTATGGTAGCTCTATGATCCTAAGATCATTTACATGCTTAATTTTTAATTTTTGCTAAATTACCTATAACAAAGATTTTATTTGTGTTTCTTTTAAATTATGGATCACTTAAAATTCTTTGGATATATAATCTCAGACTTTTCTGAGGTTGCAAAGACCTTTCACTTCAATTTTCTTCTACTATTACTTTGTAGCCAAAACTGCTGAGATGCAGAATAAGTGCACCAAAAAAGAGTGACCAAGGTAATTTAAAAAGCAAAGAGGAACGAGTATCTTTATTTTCCATGAATAGCATAAAGATTATTTTATGAGCATACTTGTTTGAACAAATATTTCTTGTTCTTCAGTGTGTCCTTTTATTTATTGATCTTTATATATTTGACATCATTAGATCTGTAAATAGAAGGTGAAAAAGCATCTAGCAAGCATTTTAGTTTCTTCTTATATGAAACTTGTTTAAAATGCACTCCAAGTAAATTCTCTAACAATACAAAGCTTTCACAGAAGATCTAAGTTGCTTTAAGAATGTTATTTTTTTTTTCACAAATCCCTGAAAAACTATATACTTAAACCTTTATAGGTACAAGGCCATTTCTTTAGCAAAATGGTCTTAACACAGAGCAATTTAGCACCTCTGTATATCCCTTCTTTAAGGAAGGACAGAAAAATCTAAAATTGAAGGTCAATTTAATTCCTGATTGTCTACATGTATTGAAAGTGATACTCTTGCTCTCCATACCTCTATTTTCTGTTAGGTATTTTAACTCAAACAGTATATAAAATCTTGCTGTAAATGAATACATAAGCGACTAAGAATGTGAAATACAGCATGGTAGCCAAACATTTTGTATTTGAATCATTCAATGGAAATAATAAAAATTCCAAGTGTCATAATTTTTAGTTAAGTATTGATACTTGGACGATAACAACAAATTGTTCTATTTTTTGTTCCTTTGTGTACTTTACATATACAACCACTCACATATCAAAGGTTTATGAACAAATTAACCTACAGTCAGCAATCAAAAGGTCTTATATTATGAAATTTCTTTTATTTTTTAGAGCAAATAACTGCAGTTGGCCTTGTATCTTCACAATATTCAATTGTACTCTCTTGAACTTATTTGTGAGATAAGCCTCCAAACCAGCATATAATCAAAGGTGGTAATATGTGGATTGGACATGTAATATTATACTCTAATTCAAATTTTCTTCTTTGGGAAAACAAAAGTACTGGGTTGACAGATGGCTCCATGTGGCTAAGTGCCTGACTTAAAAACATGAGGCTGATAGTTCAGTTCCCAGGGATGATATATATGTTAAGCACAATTCTGGGAGCTCTGTTATTTGGACCTGGACATTTCACTGTCTGTGAACCTTAGTACCATAATATTACTGCCAGCCCAACCACTATTAGGCACATATGATCACTATAACTGAAGAATGTGTTCTTTGCTTGCAAGTTGCAGCCAAGAAGATGTGTTGGCAACACAGTTAGCTCCCAACTTTGTAAGCATATGTGATAGCACCACAACTAGAGAATACCACCACAGAAAACACTATGCTACAAAGTTTCTGTCCAAGCATTATATCTTGAGTGTTAACCTCTGAAAGCAACACAATGTAAAGTGTAACCATTACAGTCAAGCGTGTGTGAGATATCAGGACATGTAAATAATAACAATGGTGTAAAAGAAGGACAAAGAGCAAAGTTTATGTTTTATGTTTCATTCGGGAATAAATTTTTTATTTTAATTTTGTTAATACCATTAAATGTAGTCCAATTAACAAAGTGAATCTTTTTAATATACAGTTTGAATAAAAAAACAATCCAATCATATTACTCCAGTCTAGTATTCTTAAAAATACCCCCAGAGAGAAGAAAGAAAGGAGTAAAAAGTAGTCACTTGCTAAAATTATCTGCTCTATATAATTAGTTGATATGCATAAATAAATGTAGCCCAAAGAAATAGCACAGCTTGTTAACAAAATAGACTTTAGTTAACTGAAATAAGATTTTCATGAGCAGATCAAAAACAAAGCAGCATTTCAAAAAAATTAATTCCTCATATTAAAGTGGTGAGGAGGGACAGAAAACCCCATTTTAATTCTCTGTGTGTTATATAAATATGCTAAGGATCTGAATAGGAGAAATGAGACTGGTGTGCAGTGTAAATAGAAAATGCTGGGGCCTGGGAGATAGCATGGAGGTAAGGCGTTTGCCTTTCATGCAAAAGGTCATCGGTTCGAATCCCGGTGCCCCACATGGTCCCCCGTGCCTGCCAGGAACAATTTCTGAGCATGAAGCCAGGAGTGACCCCTGAGCACTGCCGGGTGTGACCCCAAAAACAAAAGAAAATGCCTCTTATTAGACACTATGTTTTTTTCATGTTCCTGTCCATTTGATCTTATGCAAGGAGTCCTTTGGAAACCATTGTCATATTTCCATTCTGTGTTAGTGCCTTCTATTGAATTTGAGGACCTAATGAGAATTTTATTAAAGTTATTGTTAATGGCTTTAAACACAACTGCATTTTCAAACTGCCATGATCAGTTACCAGAAGAAAAATATTTTTAAAAGAAGAAGAAAAGATAGTGTTTAATGCTTGCTTCAGGAAGTTTCTTATTCTTTACTGTTGCTGCTTTCATTCTGCATTGGCTATCTTCACAATTTTCAAAAATATATAGAAGATAAAAAGAAGACATTTGTGTTTCATCTCCTGAGAAGTAAAATTAGAGTTTAGTCAAATGATAAATAATAAATTATAGAGGACAGTTGGGAAACATATGTATCTTATCTTTACTGGAAATTCAGCAAGTTCTGCTTTAGAATAGAAAATCCAAGTGTACTTTATATATTAGGTAACTTGATTGCTGACAGCAGGTTGATACCAAAGACACACAGAATCTCTTGACCCCTCCTTTCACTTTCAGTTATTACTGAATAGACAGTTATGTTTAGGATATGAAGAAAAACAAATGCTTAAGTATGTAAATTGATTGCAGAGAATGCAAATATTTCCATTCTGCTTGCTAAGGCCATTAAAGCATACACAAGGGGAAAACGATGATACTTTTTCACAAATTAATTTTCTTCCTTTAGACTTTGCAGTTTCCACATCAACATCTGTTACCTTTCTTAGCCTATAGTCTTCCAGGAATTGTTCTTTTTTAGTTTTACCTAGAGAAATGTGAATGTCATAAATTTAACTCCTTAAGTGTTATATATAGTTTAAAGTATATATTTCTCTCAAAAGGACTAGATCGTGTTAGGGGAAATCTACTCATTTACTACAAGAAATAATCTACATTTTGTTCTATTTCACTTAGCATTTGGGGAAAACATGGCAGAATATCTTATGGTATAGTCTTTATTTCCTGTTCCAAGTCACTTAGTGTTACACACCTATCATCAGAGAAAAATGAACATCATATGAACACAGAATCTGAACATCATAAGAACCCAGAACTCATCAAATATTCAGATAGTCTTTGTTCAAACAATAAAGTCACACTAAGTTCAGTTAAAGGCAGAAAAGGATCCTCTAGTGGGAACACCAGGCCTTTTAGAATAGCAGCCAGTCAAGATATTTTGGAGTATGAACTGTGAAATTTCATGTGACTAGTAATTGATTCAGAGAGATTTAGGTTGTTAGTTAAACCCTTCTACTCGAAAACTACAACACTGAACCATTGCTGAAACCTCAAGAATAAGAATATAAAGGAAAGGAGAAAGATTACAAAGATTCTGCAGTTACAGCATTCTCATTTGACAAGTTACTTCTTATGATCCAAATGATTACCTGGGACACAATCTAATTTATTTCTACATTTCTAACTGGGAGGGATGAGTGAGAGGCTAATTTGATTTCTCTGCTCAGAAGTGACCCGTTGGTAGTACTTGAGGAACCACATATTTTGGGAGTGATTACAATTGGGATCAGCCACACTTAAGGTGTCTATTTGGTGTACTTACTTTTTGGTCACAAAAATTATATCTTCTTTAATTTTGTATTCTTTATCTTCCCATCATCTATCTAGTTTATTTAGTGATTCAATTGACTTTGGATTCATTAATTTAACTTAAGCAATAGATTCTATTTCAGCTACTTGCAAAATAAAATTTATCTAATAAAATATTAAGTACCATTATTTTGTGGTCTGACTTGGAAAAGAATGTTACTTGGTTTTTTTTTT
>PVKC010044926.1:0-11500 GCA_004027635.1 Crocidura indochinensis | reverse complement strand
GATATCATATCATAAAGGAATTATGATAGAGTGCCTAAAACGTTTTAAAAATAATTTTTTATTTAAGCATATTTGCTACAAAATTATTCATACTTGCTTTTCAATCATAGAATGTACACCACCCTTCACCAGTGCACTTTCCCCACCACCAGTGTCCCTTGTGTTTCCTTCCCCTTCACCCTCCTCTGCCTATATCAGGGGCAGGCATTTTGCTTTTTTCTCTCTATCTCTCTTTTCCTTTATGACACTGAGGCTTGCAAATTTCCTTTATGACCCCGTGGTTTGCAATATTGTTAATTAAAAGTTACTATACATGTCACTTATCCATTTTCAGCATCCAGTTCTTGTCCACAGTGATAAGTTCCAACTATCAATGTCATAATGCACCTTCTCTAATTTAACTGATCTCACCACTTTTTATGGCAAGCTTCCTATCATGGACTAGTCCTCCTGTCCCTCATCCCTATTTTCTCTAGATATTATTACCATATTGCCATTTATTATTCTTATATGCCACAAATGATTATTCTGTGTCTACACCTCTCCTTCTGTCTCATTTCACTCAGAATAATAATCTGATGTGTTGATGCATGTACAGATGAAGCACTGTGCATAGCTCAGTGTTATTGTGTAGTCACAGAAAACAGAAGTTGCACACCTGTATATCGTATCCACTCATTGTATGATAGATTGGATTCAAAAAAACTCCCTGCTGAACTAAACTCTGTGACACATGACACAGAAAAATAATATAATTTGTAAAATTTTTAATTATGATCAAATCCAAGCTATTCACCACCCTGGGTGAGAGTATGGATGCCCACTACTAGCATCTTCTCCATGAAGAAGTGTAGTGGCTGCCTACTGATTGAAGAAACATATTTATAAATTGACTTATATCTTTACAAGATTAATATAAAAGTGGACTTATACTACTAACAAAAAAACAAGCCATCCAATCAAAAATTGGTGTGTAGAACAAACACTTCTTTAAAGACAGCATATAAATGGCCAACAGGCATGTGAAAAATATTCAATCTCACATAATTGTAGAATTGCAATTTAAATCCAAGAGTATAAATTTATTTCATGAAAATAGCCTTCATCAAAAATTCAAGGAACAATAAGTAGTGGCAAGAATTTAAAGATAAAGGACCCTTCATTAACTGTTGGTAGTTCTGTAAACTGGAACAGCCTTGGTAGAAAACAATACAGTTACCTAAAATATTACTTTTAGGAAAAAATTAAATTAAAAATAGAAAAATCACCTCTGACTTAACAATTCCACTTCTAGGTATTTATTCAGAAAATATAAAAACATTGAATTCCATACAGGAGAGCTAGAACAATGGGCAGTGCAATTATTTTGCACTCAGCAGACCCAGGTTCTATCCCAGGCATGTCATGAGCCCTGCATGAGTTATTCCCAAATTCAAGAAGAGCATCACTATGTGTTGTCCCCAAACCAAGAAAAATAAAATGTAGATTCAAGGTTATATTCCTTGCAGCACTGCTCACTATAGCTGAGCCCAAGAAAAAACCCAACTGTCCAATAATATTGGATAAGCAAGCTGTGGTTCCAATATAAGCAACTAGAAAAAGACCAATAAAGAGAACAAATTAAGTAGAAGAAAAGATCTAATAAAACTTAGAGAGGTAAGTTAACAAAATGAAAATTGAAATAAAATATCAAAAATAAAACTAAAATTAAAAAGTTTGAAATATTAATGAAACAAAGAATGGGTTTTTTGGAAGAATACACCAGCTTGACAAACCACTGAATGGACTTAACAAATAAAAAAGAGAAAGTAATGAATAGACTCACGAAGAAAGAGATAACTCTAATAAACTGAATTAGAGTTGAGGAGACATTATATTAGATACCACAGAAATTCAAAGGATCGTCAGGGATTATCCTGACAGTCTTTATGCAAGAAAATTGAAGAACAAACCTGAAGAAATGAATAAATTTTTGGAATTTTACAACCTTCCAAAACTTACTCACGAAGAAAAGGAATACCTGTATATAATACTTACTATCAAGGAACTTAAAACGACTGTCCAAATTCTCTCCCAAAACAAAATTTGCTCCAGTTGTGTTTAGTAGTAAGTTCTTAAAACTTTTTTTTGTTTGTTTTTGGGTCACACCCGGCAGTGCTCAGGGGTTACTCCTGGCTCCATGCTCAGAAATTGCTCCTGGCAGGCACGGGGGACCATATGGGGCACCGGGATTCGAACCGATGACCTTTTGCATGAAAGGCAAATGCCTTACCTCCATGCTATCTCCCGGGCCCCAAGATCTTAAAACTTTTAAAGATTGTTTCTGATCCTTTCTAGAATTCACCAGAAAGTTGAAGAATCCGGAGGTCTCCAAAAACTGTTTCTATGAGGTGACCATTACCTTGATAACCCAAAATAGACAGAGACATCACAAAAATAGAAACTATAGATCTATATACCCAATATGTATAGATGCAAAGATTCTTCACAAAATGTGTTCAAATCAAATCCAAAGACATGAAAAAGATAATAAACCAAGAACAAGTGGGATTTATACCAGGGATGCAAGGTTGGATTTATATACACAAAACAGTTAACATTCATAAATATGAAGAAAAATAAAACTCATATAATCACATTAATAGATGCAGACAAAATATCTTACAAGACACAATACCCATTTGTCATTTTAAAAAATGCTCAGTAAAATAAGGATAAGAAAAACTTTACCCAATATAGTTAAAACATTTCCCATGAATTCTCAGTTAATAATATTTTATATGGTAACAACCTAAAAGCCTTCTCACTAATTTCATGTACCAGACAAGGTTGACCAATATCACTCCTATTATTCAATATAGTATTGGAAGCCTTGCCACAGCAATGAGAAAGAAAGAAGTATTAGGGGCCAGAGAGATAGCATCGAGGTTAGGCGTTTGCCTTCCATGCAGAAGGATGGTGGTTCGAATCCCAGCATCCCATATGGTCCCCTGTGCCTGCCAGGGGCGATTTCTGAGCATAGAGCCAGGAGTAACCCCTGAGCACTGTCAGGTGTGACCCAAACCCCCCCCCCAAAAATGCAATGGTCTAAATGGGAGTAATCACAAACACCCTTGGCTCCAAAGTATAGGAAGGAGAAGGATAGAAACTGAGTGGAGGAGGAGAAACACAAATATGAAAGGATGGGGGTCATAGACAAGTGGTCTCAGGTCCACTGGTGGAGATAACAAAAAGGGGGAGGGGGGCAGAACTAAATATCTGAGCCAAAGTCAACAACAATGGAATAAAAAGACAAACTCTAACAATCTAAACTGTAAAATGAACCTGTTATACTGGCAGGCTGGGGGGCAAACGGTGGTGGTTGGAATACATGTTGGGAACATGGTGGAAGGAGGATGACATTGGTGGTAGAATAGATCCTAATTCATTTTATGTCTGAAACCAGACATTGAAGGAACTTGTAGATCACAATGATTTCAATTAAATAAACAACCCCCCAAAAGAAAAATCATCATTAGCACCACCAAAAAAAAAAGAGCCCATTTTCAATGGCACCTAAAAGAAATCAATTAACTTGAATATAAAATTAAATATGTGAAAACCATGTAAAGACAACTGTAAACTACAACCAAAATAAATAAAAGAAGACTCAAGTAAATGAAATCATAGTCTCTGATTATGGATTGGAAAGATTAACATCAAAATGACAATCTTGCCCTCTTCCTGCTGGGGAGCCAGTCGCCTCTCTGTGTGTCCAAAAAAAGAAAAGAGACCATCTTGCCCAAAGCGCTATACAGATTCAATGTAGTCTCTATAAAAATGCCTATAACATTTTAAAAAGAAACAAGTCAAATGCAGCCAAAGTTTATATGGAACAATAAAACTCCCTGAATAGCAAAATTAATCCTAGAAAAAAGAAGTCGCCAGGCTTGTTTATTCCCAACTTTATACTATAAAGCTATAGTTTCAAGACTGTGGAATAAATATAGAAGTTAAACTGAATAAAATAGAATTGAGAGATTTCAGTTATACAATGAGTGAGTCTTCAATAAAGGAGAAGAGTGTGAAGTAGAGAATGGAAAGTATATGAAGTGGAGTATGGAAAGAGTATGAAATGAAGAATAAAAAGAGTATAATGTGGGGAATAGAATATTAAGTGAAGACTTAAAAGCCTCTTCAACAAATGATGCTGGAAAAACTGACCAGTCACATGTGTAAAAATGAGCTCACTTCCATTGCACCATGCACAAAAGTAAATTAAAAGTGGATTAAATAACTCTATATTAGATGTGAATACATAAATTATATTGAGAAAAATGTAGGCAAAATATTTCATGATAGCAGATCTAAAGGTGTTTGTAATGATCCAATGCATTTGGTCAAGGAAACAGAAGTAAAGATAAACAATTGGGAGTACACAAAATTAAGAAACTTATTGTTCATTGGAATAGGAATGATGACCAGAATAAAAAGACACACCACAAACTGGGAAAAAATGTTTTCTCAACTCTCCTGACACAGGGTTAGTATTCAATATATATAAAATATCCACCACTTGTAAACCTTAACAAGAATAAAACAACCCCATCCAAAACTAGGAATAAGAGATGAACAGACACATCCTTATGGAAGGCATATAGATGAACAAAATGTATAGGAGTAATGCCCTGCATCACATATCATCAGGAAATGCAAATCAAAATAATGATCTTTATCATCTCACACCAAAGGGATTGGCACAAAGAACAAAAACAACAGTGTAGTGTGGATGTAGGAAAAATGCACCATCATTCATTTCTGGGGGGTATGTTAATGTATTCAACCCTTTTGGAAACCAATATGGACACATCTCAAAAACGCAGAATTGATCTTATGCAATTTGTTGCCAAATGAATGGAACTGAAAGATAACATATCTAATTTAATAAGTTAAATTTTTTTGGTTTTTCGGGCCACACCCATTTGACGCTCAGGGGTTACTACTGGCTAAGCGCTCAGAAATTGCCTCTGGCTTGGGGGAACCATATGGGATGCTGGGGGATCGAACCGCAGTCCTTCCTTGGCTAGCACTTGCAAGGCAGACGAACCTTATCTCTAGCGTCACCTCACCGGCCCCGAGCACTTAATAAGTTAGAAAAAAGATAAATGCAGGATATCACTTATATGTGTTATTTAGAATATCCACATGAGAGAATGCAATGGTTTAAATGGTGAATGATTAGAATACTTTTGGGATCAAGATTATAGTGAGGAGAAGGAAAGAAATGGAATGAAAAGGAGAAAGACAGATGTGAAATAACAAGGGATATGGGTTAAGGGGCTTCAGGTACATTGTGGTGTTAAGGAAGGACAAAGCTAAATATTGAAACCACTAAGTCAACACTTAAATCATGAGACCCAAACTTTAACAACCAAACTCAGATGGCAGACTGGGAGGGGAAGGTATGGAATGGACTTTAGGAACATTGGTAGAAGGAGATTAAGATAAGTGATAGAATTGGTGCTGAAACATGTGTATAAAACTTGACTATGAATAAATTTGTAAATCAAGATGTTATAAAAAGAAAAGATGAGTTGATAAAGAAATGATGATATATATCACATAACCGAATACTACTTGACTATAAAGAAAGACAAAACTTTCAATTTGCTATGTAGATAGATCTGGAGAGTATTATATTGAGTGAACTTAGTCAAGAGAGGAACACATGCAGAAAGATGCTGACTGAGGGAAGGGTAGCTTGTGGGATGAGGGGCAGAGGGGCCACTGTTCAGTGAGGCATAGAAAGCCTACATTTGGTGGTAGTATGGGTCTATACATTTATCAACTGTGAGACATTACAGAAACCTGCATTGAAAACCAATGGCCTTTCCATAAGAAAAGAAACAAGACTCCTGAAAGTTTCGTGTAAAACATTTGAGTTCCACTGATGGCCTACCATGTCTATATGGGTTTCTTGCCTCTATTATGAAAGGGACTTTGTAGTCCACACGAAGACTATGATTTCCACAGAGAGGGAAGAGGGTCTTAAAGTCAGCTACATGAGAAATTTCTGTCCAGGGAAATCTGGACATTGATAACTTTGCTTTTGGGTTGGATTTGCCAAGCTATAATATTCAGGTGGGAAGACTCCAGGGTCTTCTCAGACATGATTTGGCCTGTGGGCAGGACCTTTCCTTTCTCTGTTCTTATAGAATCCATCAAACTCTGGATGAAGTAGAAAGTCTTGCTGCTATGAACAGAATCCTACCCAGTAATCTGTACTTTTTGTTAGCAACGTCTTCACTTATTTATGCTGTGGGCTCCAGCTATCATGACTTTCTCACTGTCTCTATCAACTCTTGGAGTTTGTTAACTTCATTTCTTCTATAATTCTATGTGGAGCCAAGTGCTGGAGCACTATTAGTATTCAGAAGAAATATACCAAAACATCAAAAGCAACACATCAAAACACAAAAACAAGATTGTTCTAAAGACGGGTTTCTCAAAAATGAGGTTCCCAGGGCCGATAGCACAGCGGTAGGGCGTTTACCTTGCATGTAGCTGATCCAGGACAGAGCTGGTTCAATCCTCAGTGTCTCATATGGTCCCCTAAGATAGGAGCAATTTCTGAGTGCATAGCCAGGAGTAATCCCTGAGAGTCACCGGGTGTGGTCCACAAACAAACAAACAAGCAAAAAATGAGGTTCCCTCACCCAGAACACCATTTAAGAACAGTCATCTTGCACTAAAGGTGCAGGTCAGGCACTATTCTTGACATGCTTCATGCCGTAGTCAGAGACAGTGAGTTAACTTTAAATTCCAAGCAGCTGGAAAGGAACTAAAAGCTCAGTCCTATGTCACTCAGGGTTTGACAGAAAACAAATATATCCAAGTATTTTCTTCCAGGACATAGAGCACTAACAAAAAGAACACAAGAAGGGGCCAGAGCGATGGCACTAGAGGTAAGGCCTTTGCCTTGCAAGCGCTAGCCTAAGACAGACCACGGTTCGATCTCCTGGCGTCCCATATGGTCTCCCCAAGCCAGGAGCAATTTCTGAGCACATAGCCAGGAGTAACCCCTGAGCATCAATGGGTGTGGCCCCCAAAAAAACAAAACAAAACAAAAAAGAACACAAGAAAATGGAGAACGAACACTTCATTCTTTCATTCTGGTATTCCACAAGCCAATAGCTTACTATGAAGGGAAAGAACGCAGAGGTACAAGCCTCTTATCAGATTGTTTAAGACTTAAAGGCACGCTTCTCACTCTGGGATGTTTACAGGCAAGTGTGTTTATCTTAAGTACTCACACGCCCCAGTGAGTAACCTGAAGTGCTCTGATGCTAACTCATTCGCACCAGGCATGACTAAGTCATGTCAGCTTAATAAGTCTTGGCAGTAAGTAAGTGGCAGAGATGGAAAGAGATATTATTGAGGTTTATAAACAAAGCTGGGAACGCCTCATTTTACATGGATCTGTTCACACTTGAGGGTGCCAAAAGTTTTTCTGAAGTTAAGGGCTGAACTCAGGGCTAATCAGAGCATGGCTGCCTCTGCCTGGGCGTTCATTCATCAGCACAGCTGAGGTGGGAATTCATCAGCACAGGTGTGCAGGACAGGGAGGCCCATGTGTCCAGATGTTGGGGCTGGCTCAGACAGGCGCTGTGTCAGGGGTGGTATTTGCAATGCGTGTCTCAAAATTCCCAGCACACAGATTTAGAAACAGTCCTCTATGGCCATATTGTGACCAGCCCAAGTATTGCCAGGCCATGGGATGAGGTCAGATTCAAGAGGAACACAAGTGTGTGTGTGTGTGTGGGGGGGGGTGCCTCTGAGCTTCCATATTCACCTCTGTGACTTCCGTCTTTACAACACTTAAAGATATGGCCAGTTCTTGAGTAGTCATAAGGGAACATCTGAGATAAAGTTGGAGCCTCTTCAAGTAGGACAGTGAGAAAGTGCTCGGAGAAGACCTGCTTGATGCAGGAGGTGGTGATACCAGGAGCCTGGGTTCTGCAGCAGCATGTCAGGGTAGGTGCCAGTGCCGTAGAGAAACACCACAGACACTGTCTTTGGAGCAGGTGATACTAAGAAGGTTCTGGCTGAGCTAAGTGGACACCAAAACTGCTGGCCTGCTCAGGTCCCTGCACTTGGCTATGGCCTGTAGCCACATCAGTGCTACAGTTCCCAAAACATTTGGGTGCTTTGGGGATGAGCATCTGCTGGCGGACTGTAAGCCACACAAGCCTCCAGTGCAAGAGACTACCCTGGACACTGTGCAAGCCCAAGGGCCTACAGGCCTGAAATCCCTGCTGCCAGGGTGTGGAGGGAAACTACAAGGTGCCATAAAATTGCTCTGGTTGACTATAAGCCCTGTAGTACTATTTGTCCAGTTTAGAAAAACCCTTTTAAAACAAGTCCAAAATTTACTACAAATACATTTACTGGATGTGAGGGAGATCTAGCATGAGCATCTACCACTCTATGAATCACCAGCATTGACTGGGCTGACCTTGTTGTCCAAGCTGGTGCCCCCTTCCTCCCTCACAGCTTTCTGTGGTTCCCTCCCTAAGCTGTGTGCTCAGTGGAAGAGGACACCTTCTCTGATCAGAGACAGTCAAGGGTATATGAATATCTGTGCTACCCTGCTAGAACTTGCAAATAAGTTTCCAAATAAATTTATAGATGTACTAAGAAACTAAGCTATTTATGGCAATTTTTCTTATATAACTTTAAGTGAGAACTAAATTATTAAAATCACTTACAAAGGTCAATGGGGGACATGGACAAAGCTCAAGTTTGAGCATCAAGGGCCAGAGTAATATAGCATAGTGGTAAGGCATGTGCCTTGCTCGTGGCTGACCTGTGATACCCCAGGTTCGATCCCCAGCATCCCATATGGTCTCCCTACATGCCAGGAGTGAATTCTGAGCACAGAGCCAGGAGTAACCTCTGAGCTCCACCAGATTGCACCTCAAAAACAAAAAACAAACAAACATGCAGTGCCTGACTCCTGAACACAGTTAGAGAGGCTCTCCCCAAAATAACAGATAACAGAATACAAGCTTTCAGATAGACATTAAAGAGAGTTGTAAGTCACTTTGAGATAAATATACATGAAATGTTTTATATATTTTTGGAAGAATATACAGTGATGGCTTTTGCTGCGAAACCCTCATACATTGCCTTGAAGTCTGTTACTAGCAAGGAGGGAGCCATAATTAAATTATTCCATACTGAAAAGGTAATTCTAGAAAGTAAGTCAGCAAACATTTGAACATGCTGACAAAACTGGCACAAGGTCCTGACCACTTGGGAGGAATAAAGGTCTCTTTTGTAGCTTTTCCAGAGGCCTGATTGCAAGAGGACTAGCACTGAGCACACCTCAAGAGTAAATACATTGTGAATACATTGTGATTTTTGTTATCACCAATAAAAATGCATTTATTTATTTCAGGGGCACGATGCTGTAAACAACCCCAAATAACCACTTGGAGAAATTACTACGTTGCTTGGAAATGTAAAATAGAAAATGTGCAATAAGGCACGTGCTCCAGAACACTCACACATGCACATTAAAAACACCTACTCTGTCTTTGCAGGTTTTCCTATAAAATGCAACCCACACACAGCACTCACCTGTTTGGCACCTAGACTGAGCATCTAGCTGTGGCCGGGCTGCCACCCTAGGCAGGCAGGCCCCACAGTGCTGGGAGCAGTGACTCAGCCCTGAGATATGTCGCCCACAGCTGCTTCTCCCTCCAGCATGGATTTCCCTGCAGAGACCCGCCCTGGGCATGAGGCCAAGACCACCTTTGGGAGTCCTGAGAGACTTCAGCCTGAGATGCCATGCCGGGCACTCACCATCCACAAGGAAGCCACATTTGAATACTGGGTTTGCTGATCTCAATGGACAGGCCTCTAGAGGCTGCATAACAAACTCACCATAACCTACATCTGCCCATCTCACTGGACTTTGGGTTTCCTGCATCCCTTTGGAGCAGATCTGGTCTTGGTGACATCTGTCTGTGAGAAGCTGTTGCTTCTGGATGTTTCTCAGAGATGCTCTCCTTCCTCTTTCATCTCCAGTGCTCTCCTAATCTCTGTTCCCAGCATCCTCTCCCAGGAGGAAAGGGCAGTAGGGGGCTGCTAAATGCCCCTTGCCAGGGGCATGTCTTTCCAGCTCCCTCCACCTACAAATGCCTCCACATGCCCTCATCCCTGGTGAGTGAATGCTACACCTTTTTCCCATGGCCGGGGATTTGTCTGGGAAAACCTGGACTCACTCTACTACTATGTCCATTTCCCAGGGTAGGTGTAACCCAAAGCCTGCCATGCTTTTTGATCCAACCACCCACCGAGGACACATGCATTATTTCCATATCTTGCCTCCCGTAAATAGTATTGCAATGAAGAGGCTTGCAGCTGTCTCTGTGAGAACCTGCTATCATTTCCTTCCATGAATACTTAAGTAGAACTGCCTGATCAGATAGACATTCTACTTCAATTTTCAAAGTAGTTCATACTTCTAGAATAAATATAACACTTTACATTCCCGCCAACAGACCACAGGACTCCCTTTCGTCAAACTTTGCCAGTACTTCCTATCTTCTATCTTTTTCAGCAATGATCACCCTTGTAATAGCTTGGCTCTAATCACTTTGAGAATCAATAACGCTGAAAGAGTGGGGCATCTTTAATTTTTATTATTATTATTTGCTATTAAGTTGAACAAATTTCCTATTCATTTACTTTTTATATTTTAGATTTGCAGCTATTTTCACCCATTTCATTAGTGCATTTATTGGTTGGTGTTCTCACTGACTGTACAGAAGAATCTTATTTTATGTAGCTCTACGCCCTCCACTCCCCATTTTCTTTTTGCTGTTTTTTATTTTAGGTGCCAAATCCAAAAGAAAGACAATGCAAGAGGTATCATTCCAGCATGCTTTTTTCTAGAAGTTTTGTTTATTTGTTTGTTCGTTTTGGTTTTGAGGGCACATCCAACTGTGTTCAGAAGCTTCTCAGTTTAATATATTCTCATCTGTTAATCTCCACTTTCACTTGTTTGGATAGTGCAGTTTCCTCCTTGAAGATGCCTTTAGTCTCAATGTCCTGGAGTGTTTTACCTACGTGTTGTTCTATATATCTTATGGTTCTGGGTCTGATATCGAGGTCTTTGATCCATTTGGATTTTACCTTCATACATGATATTAGCTGGGGGTCTAAGTTCAATTTTTTGCAAATGACTAGCCAGTTGTGTCAACACCACTTGTTGAAGAGGCTTTCTTTGCTCCATTTAGGATTTCTTGCTCCTTTATCAAAAATTAGGTGATTGTATGTCTGGGGAACATTCTCTTAGTATTCAAGCCTATTCCACTGATCTGAGGGCCTGTCTTTATTCTAATACCATGCTGATTTAATAACTATCGCTTTGTAGTAAAACTTAATGTTGGGAAAAGTAATTCCTCCCATATTCTTTTTCCCAATGATTACTTTAGCTATTCTAGGGTGTTTA
>PVKC010044925.1:0-11505 GCA_004027635.1 Crocidura indochinensis | reverse complement strand
CTGATTAGATTACAACTAAATAGTAAAGACTGTGAGAAGTGCTTAGCTGATAGATTTTATTTCAAAACAACATAAAAAGGACCAGATATACATATGATAAAATTAATATGAGAATAGTTGCTGATGAGTTGGTTGAGGGTGAAGAAATTGTAAAGAAAAATCTGAGATCTCTAAGCCAAGAAATACATGTTGATAACCCACTCATCATAACATGGTATGGAATTATAATGTGGAAATGGTAAAACAGATTTTTAGGGAGAAAATTCAGGTAGTTGTTACTATTTTTCTGTATTAAGATTACATTATAGGAGGCAGAGTATTGGCTCAGCAGTAGGGTATTTGCCTTGCACGCAGCTGACTTAGGACGGACTGGATCATGGTTCAAGCCCTGACATCCCATATGGTTTCCCAAGCCAGGAGCGATTTCTGAGCACATAGCCAGGAGTAACTCCTGAGCATCACTGTGTGTGGCCCAAAAATTAAAAAAAAAAAAGATTACTTGCCTAAGAGCTGCATATTCAGTATACTTATCTGACATGCAGCTAAATTGGGTTTAATCCCTGGAATCCCTATGGATTCCCCAAACCTCCAGTACTACATTCTGAGTAGAGTCATAAGTAACTTCTGGGCTGGGTATCACCATGTATTCCCCCCCCAAATTTTTAATGTTTGCCTATATAAAAATGTAAATATATATACATATATATATATAAAGTAGTCATTTTAATTTATAAGAGTAATGTTTATAGAAGCGAATTCAACTATATATAACTAAGTAAAGCATTGCTTGTTTTCACTCCTTTAATAACTAAAAATGTCAATTGATATTTTTCAAAATTAGAAAATTAAACAAGACATAGGTTTCAGATATTTATTTGAAAAATGGTTTTTCTGCTCCTCTTCAAACATACATATTTGACTGAAATATGGTAGATAATGGGTTTATTTAGATTATTTCTTCCAATAAATTAGAATATATTCAATTCAAATGGAATCCCAAAACTTATTGATAAATGACTTTATTCTACTAATTGCTTTTTCTTTATTTCCATAGTCTTTCACTGTGCCAGAGGGAAATTATATTGGTCTTAAAGGATTTGTTCTTCAAATGACCATGTAGGTCAAAACAAAAAAAAACTTACTTAGTTGGTGGAAAATTTATTATTTAATGAATTATCCCCAGTGTCTTTCTGGTAGCTGTACTTAAATTCACTAATCTATAATTTCTACCTTTTATGCAAATGCATGCATACATAATACATTTCATTTATAGTCATTAGACACATTTTTCATTCAAATATTCCAAAAGCCCTGTTATTTAAAGATTCTATGATGGCATAGATCCATTCTTCAAGCATTCTTAAGCTCATTTGTACAATGAAATCTTAGAAAATAATATAAGGGATTTGTAATTGGCATTTGGGAACAGGTACCTCTGAAGAAATTAATTGGAAGATAAAGAATGTTTAAGTCTTATACTTTCTGAATAGCCTTATATTTAAAATGTCCTTGATATCACTAAAATGATCTTTTGTAGTTTTCATCTCTTAACTTTAAAACTTTGTTGAGTATATTTGCCCTAGTAATAATGGCTTTATATTTAGAGTTCTCATATTCAGGAAAAGATTTGAAGAAAGGTGTTGGACCTATAAATATCATGATTTGATTGAAAATATAAAATCATGAAAAACAAGTGTTTAAAAGTAATAGGTAAATGAAAAGAAATATGAAGGCTAAAAGGGAAATAAAAATAAAGTAAATAATGGAATGTTTCTATAAATATTTCAAACCTACTTAAAAATTCAGTGACTTGGTTTCTTTGTATTAATTTAATATTCTTACTCTTTTACTAGTAAATTATCCTGAAATTTTTATAATGCACATAATTTTTATAATGTATAGAAATATATCATTTTATTATAGGCCCATAATTCCTCAAATACTGATGTGTTTTGATGCTAATATCTTCAAGGATACTTTAAATAGACCATGTTTGTTCTTTTTGTTTTGTTTTGTTTTGTTTCTCTCTGTCTTATTTCATAGGAAATGATACTATCTACTGGACAGACATGGGCTTCAATAAGATTAGCCGAGCTAAAAGAGATCAGACTTGGAAAGAAGATATCATTACCAATGGCTTGGGAAGAGTCGAAGGGATAGCTATTGACTGGATTGCTGGTATAAACCCTTCGGAAATTTTTTGTGTGTGTTTTTGTTTTACATGTGTTTTGTTGAAAAAGTTCTTCATTAAAATATATAAAACATTATATATATATACATATATATAGGAACAAATGGTTTGCTTTACTTTGTCTCAAATTTTTCTAATATTTTTGTAACTTTGGATAGTACTTTTAGCAGTGTTAGGCAATTTACTTTTATTTTCCACAAATCTCCTGAGACTCCCATGAGGCAAGTAAAAAACAAGTGTTAGTTTTTGTTTGTTGTTGCTGTGTCCAGGCCTACAATTAGTTGGAAATTAAAATCTATTCCTTTTCTAGAAAAAAAGAAATTTCAATTTGCTTTAAATATATCTAGATATATTTTGATTGTTTAAATCATAAATATATGTAATTATGGAGTATTTATATCTCTACTTTATTTGTAGTTTTGTCTTTAGTAAATATTAATTTTATTAATATAGTATATGCATTTGATATCTTGTTACATGAATGCTCAAATATTAATATTAATCATTTCTAGTTAAAGTATTTTTATATGAAATTATATATTCAATAGACTGTATTTTTTTAGGTAACATATATTGGACAGATCATGGCTTCAACTTAATTGAAGTTGCAAGACTAAATGGCTCATTTCGTTTTGTAATCATATCTGAAGATTTGGATCAACCAAGATCCATAGCTGTACATCCAGAAAAGGGGTAATTTATAATTTACATCTTTTAGTTGGAATTGAGACTTTTTAATATTTATTTTAAAATAGAATTAATATTAATTAATATATGTATACACATATATTAGCCATAAAATGATTCTGTGCTTATTACTAACTTATCTAAAGAGAAGAAAGTTAATTTCACTATTATTTGCATATTTTATGATATATTTAATGGTCCACATTTAGTATGCAGCACCTTATGTATGCATAAATTCAAATTAGTAAACCAAGATTTTTTTTATTCACATTGTAAACTTCAGAATTGATTCTAGGACTGCTTTCATAATAATTAATTATTTATAAAATTAACGATTTAGTGAATTAAGGGACTGGACTGATATTACAGTCTAGCCAGGTTCTATTATAATATCCCATATGGTTTCCCAGGACCTACCAGGTGTGAAAAACAAGGAGTATTTCCTGAGCTATACCAGACATGTCCTCAAAATAAAAAGAAATAATGAATAGTCAATTGATAGTCATTCTTATTTCACAATATTTTATATCTTTAATATCCATTTCTATATAGGCTAGTGCCAAATTAACATATCTGTTCCATTTTTCTTGTTTTGGTCAGTTTCTTTTAGTTTAGCTAGGTATGCTTTCTTTATTCTTACTATTGACATTTATCTGTTTAGATATTTTATAAAAATTAAAACTAAAGATATCTATAGCAGAATCAAAGTCAGTTTACACCAAGTTTCACTGAAGTTTTTTTTATTTCTTTTTTTATATCTTTATTTAAGCACCATAGTTACAAACATGTTTGTAGTTGGTTATCAGTCATAAAAAGTACAATCCTCTTCACAAGTGCAACTTTCCTATCACCAATGCCCCCTCCCCAATCTGGGGCCGGAGTGGTAGCACAGCAGTAGGACATTTGCCTTGCATGCTTCTCATGGCTGACCCAAGACAGGACACAGGTTCGATCCCAGCACCCATATGGTTCCTTGAACCAGAAGCGATTTTTGAATGCAGAGCCAGGAGTACCCCCTGAGTGCCGCCTGTTGTGCCCCCCCCCAACAAAAACAATGCCCCCCATCTTCCTCCACCCCCATCTGTTTTAAAGATAGGCATTCTGTTTCTCTCACTACCATTGTCGTGATTGTTATTGGTGTAGTTATTCTCTTATTACGCCTACCACTCTTTGTGTTAAGCTTCATATCGTGGGTTGGTTCTTCCAGCCCTCATCTCTATTTATAACCTTAAGCTCAACTGGGTATGGCCTCAAAATATAATAAAAAATAGTTTTACCAGTCTTCCATTTTCAGTCTTCATACTACAATCTGCCTTTATACTAATAACTGTTTTAAATTATACTTACAACACCACATAGATTTTCACTTTATGTCTTAAATAAATCAGAGAATTGTGTACTTACTTTTCATATAATTCTTAAACACTTTATCAGATAACTCTGGCATCAATTCCAAATTTTGTTGGAATATTTTTAAATATATCACATCAAAAATCTTTTTATTTAAACTACCATTAACTACAAACTTTGCTCTTGCAATCAATTTAACAGGCTCATCTTAGTTGTTTGAATATCTTTAGAATTTTCATATTTTATTTCTTTTACCTGTCGTGCTCTTCTTATTATGCTTATTTTGTTGAATTTTACTTATTTTCCCTCTTGTTACTAATATGTTATAGAACTGTGTTGTGACAAAATGGCTCAGAGTCTTTTCATCTTTATAAATTCTGGGTATTCAGTCTTACTAATTTGCTTACTATTATTATTTTTCAACTGAACAATCTATTATTACAATAATTCTGTGAGAAGAAATGCTAAATGTGTTTGTTCTATTTTTATAAAGCCGAAGTTAGTATAGTTAAATGGTTGTTTAAGGGTTGACTGGTAGCTCCTTTTTTATTGTTACTCAACGGCATTCATATTAAAAAATCTTATATTGTTTTATTCTACTGTGTTTATTTCATTGCTATTATGACTAGATTTTTCACTGATATTAAAAGAAAAAACATTAAAATGAGCTATATTTATTTTGATAGAATTTGTGTTCTCTTGGAGCGGAGGGGAGTCTAAATGATGATGATCACTAAATGTATACTAGATAAGCAATATTAAAATTTGAAATAGAAGTCAATCTATATGACATATTATAAATATGTTATAAATCAATTTTCATCATAAATCCATAATAATAGTACAGCAGGTAGTTTGCTTTTTTGCAATCCCTGGTACTCCATAAGAAAATACCCCTAAATATAAAGCTGGGAGTAAGTCCTGAACATAGTTTGAGTAAGTCCTGAATAGTATGTTCCTAAATAAAAACAAATAAATAAAAATAAATACATACACTCTCATATATTCATGATATTTTTCTTCATCCATTGATTCGTGTTATCGAATTGTCATAATTTGCAGGATTTTTCATACCCCTGTGTTTGGCAAAGGTCCTATCTAAAGAGTATAACACTAAGTAGCTAAACAAACTCAGTTTTTATTAATCAGGACATGTTTATGTGGTGAATTTTAAAAAGACATATTATCTCAGTATGATAGTACAGCAGTTAAACAGTTGTCTTTCATGCTACTGACCCCATTTAATCCCCGGAATCACATATGGTCCTCTAAGGACTTCAAAATGTGAACCTTGGACACTATAAAGTATAGCAAAAGGAAAAAAAGTAAAATAAAACAATAAAAAGAGGTCTGCAGCAATAGCTCAACTCTAAGGTGTTTGCCTGCATGGGGCTGATCCAGGATGGATCTGAGTTCAATCCATTGCATCCCATATGGTCCCCTGAACCAGGAGTGATTTCTAAGAGTAGAGCCAAGAATAACTACCGAGCATTGCTGGGTGTGGTCCAAAAATAAATAAATAAATAAATAAATAAATAAATAAATAAATAAATAATAAAATAATAAAAAGATAATATGGAGCAGAACAAAAATTATTTTTGTTTCTGTAGTGACTCAAAAGTCACTCTTTTTTATATAATTTTTATTGAGACCAATATGAATTACAAGTCTTTCACAGTTATATTTAAGATACACAGTGACAGTGAATTAGGGCAATTCCCACCACCAGTGTTGAACTCCTCTGCCCTTGTTCCCAGCATGCCTCACATACTTCAACCCTTAGCTCCTCCTACTGCTATTGTAACAGGTCCCTTTTGTGTATAACTTATAGTTGGGTCACTTGTTTCTATTGTCGTAATAGTCACGTGATTTTGGTAGAATTTTCTGCTTTGACATCTCAATATTGAACCTTCTCTCGAAAGAATTCTTATTTGGCTTTATCCTTTTACTTGGTGTTTTATTCACACAGTGGTAAAATAATCTAAAATGTATATATTAAATAATGCATTATTCTACACTCAAGATTTTCCTACTAATTTAGCTTGAATAAATTAAAATTCTATTAATTTTTTATTAATTTAGAGAGATCTCTGGCATATTGTACTTTTCAATATCTGCCAGACTTTCTTACCTACATTGACTCCTCTCAAAATACAAAACTAGAACCCCCCTTTTTGGGGGATTTATGGACAACTCCTGGCCACATTCAGTGGTTACTCTTGGTTCTGTGCTCAGAAATCGCTCCTGGCAGCCTCAGAAGACTATATGCGTTGCTGGGAACTGAAACCCAGGTCCGTCCCAGGTGGGTCGGTTGTAAGGCAAATGTCCTGCCACTGTGTCACTCTGGTTCCAGAACCCCTGTTTTCATAGACTTGCATTTGGGTGGACCTGTGACTATAATGTAGGTAGAATTTAATTTCAGAGTATAGCCTAAAAATATGATAAGATTTTCTTTGTTTCTTGGAAGATATACTTTGATTCAACCTATTCAATTGGGAGAAATCCAAGCTGTCTAGTAAAAGAGCAACTAATAAGATATTTTCCTTACAACTATATAAGCTATGGTCCCAACTAACTGCTAACAGCAATGCCAGGGAATGAATTTTTAGCTTAGTTATCTTTATCTCACCAGAGCTGATACTATCACAGTTGATGTGGAGAGAAGCTTTGTTCCTGAAATGCTCAGACACAATTGAAAAATTGTGAACAAAATGTTTGTTTAATATTTCCAATTTTAAAATGGCTTAAAAAATAAAAGATAACTGGAATAGATTTCATGTTGTTTCTAAAACTAAACTATTTTCTATAACTGTAATTTTGTTGTTGTTGTTGTTGTGTTATTGCTGTTTTAGGACCACACCTGGTGTGATTACTTTTGGCTATGTGCTAAGAAATCTCTCCTGGCTCAGGGGACCATGTGAAACACTGGGTATTGAACCCAGTTCCATCCTAGGTCAGCCTACCTCTGTGCTATCCCTCAGGCTCCTATAATTGTAATGTTTTATTGTTCTATACCACACCCTATAAAAGAGATAGGTTATATGTCTCTTAGACACTAAATTTAATAAATTAAAGGACAAAGCATTTTTTCCTTTGATTTCAAATTATATTCAAGTTTGACCTACATACTAAATTTTCTTTGTTACTGTACAGGTTTGACTCATTTTCCCCTACATTTATGAAATACAAATTAATATAATTATTTTATTCTTTTAGCAATTTGTTTGTCAAATAAATGCCATATTAGTACATCACAAATAGATTAACACTTTACTTCTTTGATCAACATTTAGCTATTTGACTCATCTACTGTTTAAAAACTAAGACTTATAGCCCAAGATATTGCTACGTGTGGCCTAAAAAACAAAAAATAATTCTGTACATAAATTATAAATATTAAAGCAAATACCATTACAACCTTAAGTAAATTTTTTTCTTAAATTATCTATTAAAATAAATTTTAATAGATAAAATCTTAGTTCATATATGTGTAATTACCTAATACATGATAAATATATTTATTCTTAATAAAATTTTATTTTAATATTTATAAGTATAGACTTATTTATTATTGTGGAATCAAATGAGTCATCTTTCTGTGATATAGATACATGAAGTTCAGTTTTAAAATTCTATTACTGTTACTTCTTGATGTCATTTTTTATTAAAACCAAATAAACACTTCATATTGATATTCCAAATTTTCTCTTCTTTAGAGATATTTTGTATCTATATGACCATTTTACATGTAACTATACATTATCCTGTCTAAGAAAGTTGAAAGTATCAGGCAAAGAACCTCATCTATTTTGAACATTCATCCATTTACTCAATGGGTATTTATTAATTATTATATAAAGTGAGCCAGTTCTTGTCAACCTTTCTTCATTTTCTCCTTAACCATCATACCAGTATATTTTGACAATATAGGAGCAGTTACTGTGTGAAATACTTAAATCTTAATCTAACATTAACATAACAGTAACATAGTGCCATAAGTATGGTACTATGAATAAACTGTCACTACTATCACAATGAGCTTTCTTTTTGAAACTAGTTTTAACTTATACAAAATATTTAGCAAAGTCGGATATTTAAATCAAGACAAATTTTCAGGCAAAATAATTTGATGAGTGTAACTTAAGCTTATATTTCATATGGATAAATAATTTTCTTAGGACTATCACATAATTGTCCTGGATTCAAACTAAAAGGAAATAGCATATAATTAATAAGTATATATTAAAATTTAAGCATAGAGTATCAGCAGAGATTGTTGTGGACCACTTGAGGGAGAAAAGCATATGTTATATACCAGTAACATATTAAGGAAAAAAAAATGACTAGGTAAAGACCATCACTAAGAATATAGGCAGGTATGATGCATGCAGAAATATGGAGTGATGTATGTGGAATTCAAGATGGGGCTATAAAAAAGGCAAAGGTTCCTGGTTTTAAAATTTAAAATAAAGCAAGTATATATCATCTGCTCTAGATTACCTAGTGTTAATTTGAATCTACCTTGTATAGCACTGATAGTAAGAAAACCCTGGGTTGCTTAGCAGTTTGGGAGATCCTCATCCCCCCAAAAAATATATGTCGATAAGGGAACTATAAAAAGTCCAATTATATCATAATAAAAGAAAATTTGGGAAATTAAGTTAAAGAAAAAAAAGGCTACTAGATTTAATACAAGGCAAAATTTCTCTTTTTTTTCACTATGAAAGAAAGTCAGGGACAAAAGCACGTAGATAAAGGAGGAAATGGCAGAAAGTAAGAGGTTAAAAAAACAGAATAAGAGGAGATATGTTCCATGGAATAAAAGAGGGATCATGACAATATGATGCATTAAGGTAGAACTGGAATAAAATAGGAGAATGAGCACAGATAAACAAATTAGTGTGCTACATTTAGTATTACAGAAACAGATCCCAGAATGAGAATGCAGTTCAGAAGGTGAGAGAAGTAGGATGATAAAGGTGAAGCCATGTGGCACAGGCTTAATTTTGAGTCAAGTCTTAGACTGATTCCTTGGAGAACTGTGAAATGTCAAACTCACTTTAAAGCCAGGGAGCTCAACCTTTAAGACTCCTTTCTAATCACACATTTGATTAAGGGCAAGCAGGGAAGGCATAAGGTCAGGAGATTTCTGGTTCCCAATACCTCTTGAAGAAGTAAGGTTCTAGTGGCTGTCCTTTGAAGAAAATCAAGTAGGTCAATTGTTAGTTAAGAGACCAGAATTTGGCAAGACTGCTTAGAAATGGTACATATTAAATATTTGCTTTTGAGATAGTAAGCACTCATCAAAATGAAAAACTGACCGTTTCTATGATGTCTGGAACCCAAGCTTATACATTTTCCATTAATTTCTATCTTTGATTTCATTGAAATGTGTCTGATTTTATATTTTATGTTTTTTAAAATGTATCTATATAAAATAACTGTACTATATTTGGTTGTTGGGACAATTAAATTGGAGAAATCACACTTTACAGTATGCTCTTGAGGATGGTGTTTAGATATATATGTAGCATTAGGATAGATTTAAAGACAAAAATATTTGAAATTTAAGAAATTCATAGTGATAATATAAAGGATGAATAGTAAATTAAAAGGTCTAGTAAATAAAAATCATTGTGGTTAATTATTTCTGCCACAAGATACAATTTTCAAGCAATGTGAATAGCAAGGGATTGATTTCAACATGAATCAAGATGCTTATATGGCTTATGCAACAATGATTATCAGTTTTGAAGTTGCAAAAATAAGAGAAGAAATATTAGGATCAAAATTGAAAACAAGTATATAGTTTGTTTCAGGCATTAAGTGAGGTAGAAGCTAGTATTAGCCTGGTATAGACCAAGACCCAAGTACCAAATCTCAGCTAAGATTTCAAGTTCAGCAGACATCAATAGAAGGAAAGTGTGTCATATTGGAACATGATTATATAAAAATTTCATGAAAATAAATTGGCTAATTAAGATTTGATTCTTTTTCTATTTGTGTAAGACAGAGACAAACACAAAATCTACTTTTCTATAATTGATGAAAAGGAAATATAAGCTGAGTTGTTCATGGGATCATCAACATAAGTAATTGTCTCTAAATATGTCAGGAGTAGAGGGAAAATACTGTAAAATTGTCAGTGATTTATAAAACAAATTAAAAATGTTGGTGTGGCTAATTGTGATAAAGTGCTGATGCAGTGACATGGTGAAATGGAATATGTGAATTCATGCTGTAAATGTTTTGATATTTTTTGTTCAGTGAGTGTAACCTTAGAATTTCTTTCTTATTTATTTAAAATATTTTTCCACTTGTATTCTGGACTCAAAGATATCCTATTTTTCTCAGCCATTTCATCTTCTAAGTATTTTCTTCATTTTCTTTACTTTCTGTTTGATTAGGGCTCATACCCAAATGGATCCTGGGGCTTACTTTTGGGTCTGTGCTCAGGAAGCATTCCTGGAAGGCTCAGGGGACCAGTTAGGGTGAGGGATATTGATCCTGGGTCATGTGCATGCAAGAAAAGAAATTTGTTCTATCATGCCTGTTCTTCTATCATACCTGCACTCTCTCTATAATGTCATGCTGTTCTATTATACCTGTACTCTCTATGAGTTAGATATAGATATAGATATAGATACATAGATAGTTCTATATATATTGGTATATATTGACCTATATATAGATATACATAGTTTTTTTGTTTGTTGTTGTTTTCTTTTATTTTGTTTTGGGGCCACACCAGGTGCCACTCGGGTGTTATCCTTGGCTACATGCTCAGAAATCGCTCCTGGCTTGGGGAACCATTTGGGACTCTGGGGAATTGAACCGATGTCCATCCTGGCTCAGCTGCATGCAAAGCAGACGCCCTGTCACTGTTCCATCGCTCCGTCCCTCTATAACCTGTTTTCTATATGACTTATTATCTACAATGCAACCTTTCTCTTTCCTTTAAAATAATCTCAGTTTTTTCTTTGGAGGCAAAAAAAAATCATTTCTCTTCATGCTTATCTCAGACTAGAGTTCTAAAGAGAACTGAGAAATCAATTTTAACTTTTTTGTTATATAGTCAGACACTAATAACAGCTTAGCCCATTTAAAGATCTGATTTCTTACCGCCTGCTTCTAACTTTGTCTTAAGTCATTTTCATTATAATTTAATGTGCTTTATTGTTTTCCATAGTTAATATTTTCAATTGCAAAATGTTTTACTGTGTGTATTTTAATGTACTTAGCCTGTTTTTTTAAATGTATGTTATGCATTTATGCTT
>PVKC010044924.1:0-11412 GCA_004027635.1 Crocidura indochinensis | reverse complement strand
TTGTGTGTGTGTGTGTGTGTGTGTGTGTGTGTGTGTGTGTGTGTGTGTGTATTCACCCTGTTCTGTGTTCAGGTGCTAGAGTGACAGATAAGGTGTTTACCTTGCATGCATTCAATGAGGGTTCAATCTCCAGCAGCTCATATGGTCCCTAGAGTCTACCAGGGTTAATTCTGAGTATAGAGCCAAGAGTAACCCTTGAGCATCACCGAGTGTGGCTCAAAACCAAAGGAACGAAAAACCAGAAACAAAAATCAACAATGACAATAATAATAAAATAATGCCGTATTATAAGTTGCATAATAAAATACCAAAACTAAAAGCATTCAAACTTCTTTTTAAATATTCCTTTCTTGACTTGATTCTAACATTTGTGTGTTTAAGTTTAATGGAAATTCTCTTGTAAATGGTAGCTTATCTGTTAATATACTCCTTATCATTTAAATTAGCTTTACTTTTTAATAATAGGATTATCAGATATGCAATTATTGATGGATAAGTTCAATGATACAATTTCCTCACACATACATTTATTTTTAAATGGGGTTTTAATTTCTGATAGCACTGCAGCACTATACCATTTATTTTCTTTCTTTTTGGGGGGCACACCCAGTGATGCTCAGGGATTACTCCTGGCTATATGCTCAAAAATCGCTCTTGGCTTGGGGGGTCTATATGGGACACCGGAGATCATATCCAGGTTCATCCAGGGTCGGCCATTGCAAGGCAAAGGCCTTACCATAGGGCTGTCACACAGGCCCCTATTTCTTTTTTTTTTTAAATTTTTATCTTATCTTACCTAATCTTATTTTAGTTTAGTTTAGTTTTGGGGTCACACCCAGTGACGCTCAGGGGTTATCCTAGTCTCTGCAATCAGAAATCGCTCCTGGCAGGCTCAGGGAACCGTATAGAATATCTGGTATCCAACATGGATGTGTTCCAGGTCAGCAGTGTTTAAGGCAAATGCCTTACCAATGTGCTATGACTCCCTACACCTAACCCATTTATTTACATATGCTTTGATATTGTTGTTTGACTTTTTGAAAGATTTATATTGACTGAATTATATAATATTTTAAAGAAAAATACCTATTTTGTGATTTTTATAGATTGCAGATAAAAGAAAAGAAATACATCGAATCAGAATCTTCAGGGAAAAACAACATATATTAATTTTTAATGTAGTCTTCCAATCTTACCTAAAATTTTCATCTTCAAAGTTTCATTTCTCACTTCTGAAAACACTTATTCTTCTCTTTAAATCATTTTAAATTCTTGGAAACTGCAACTTTAAGTAAAATACTGTGGAAGGAAAATGCATCATTCAATAACGCTGTTGGAGGAATTATTTTTCAACTTTGACAGGGATCATTTTTCTTAGCAATATTAGAATGAAACAGGTGACCTGTTATATGTGGTATTCTTTTATGTTAGTTAAGTGTTTCTGGAACACTTATTTGATATTTTTATAAATTTATTATGCCATAATTATTTTAATTTATATTTATTTAATGATCAACTAATTTACTGTGCATCTCATTTATTTTACAATTATATGGAAAAGAATCTGACCATTATAATTTTATCTTACACTTTATCTTACTTCAGATATTCTATAAACTAAATGTGTTTTATATTTACTTTTATTGTTCTGTCTTTTGTAAGAAGCAATATGATCATAATCACCTTTTGTTTTAGATATTCCTGATATAAAATTTTCATATACTAATATATTTATCCAAGAATATAAATGCATCAAGTTTATTAAGATTATCCTATGCTTTGTATTTTTCTATATAGGGTTTGTCTATAGAGTTTCAATGTGTTCTTTTTTTAGTAGGATTATATTTTATGCATAGCAGTTTTATCAAAATATGTTAAATGGAATATGCTATTCTCATTAAGCTATTAATAAAGATATTCACATAGTATATTAGACTAAAATTTGCATGTACAGAATTATATTAGGATAGATTTAAAGCTATCAAAACTTTTAGCCATAATCGTTCACTTCATACTTTAATTTAGTAGTCATTATTAAATTTGTCCTGACTTCATTTTTAAAATGATATATTATGCATTAGGTTTATTTTAATCTTACAAAACTACATTAAAATGTTCAATTTATTCTGATTTGAGCAATAAATTTAATAGCATTTTAAAAGTTATTCTATATTGTAAATGCTTATAATAATAAATCAATCTAGTTAGATTGTTCTCTGCATTTTATGTCTAAAATGGTGCCTATTTCTATCATTTCTTTTTTCCAAAATCAGGAAAATACTTTTCACTTATTCAATAATCCTTATACAATTAAATACATTTATTATATCTAACTCCTTAAAATATTTAGATTTACCCAATTGAATTTACATATTAGGTTGCTGAATTAATAATGTTTGTTTACATATTAAAAGTTTTAATAGTTATACTAGTTTAAAGGATTTTTATAATTACTCATGTTCTTGTGTACTTTTGGGGGCAACTATACCTGACAACACTTAGGGATTACTCCTGGCTTCTGAGCTAAGAAATTGCTCCTGGCAGACTTGGGGAACCATATGGATACCAGGGATATAACCCAGGTAGGTCCCAGGTGGGTCACTTACAAGGAAAATATCCTACCCCTGTGCTATTGTTATGGCACCCCAGTTTTTTTTTATTAATTTTGGGTAGAAGCTTTATTTTAATTTTAAGTGAAATATTTCAGTCTATAATTACATTCATGTTAGTTGAATCTAATAGTCTATATTTTCTTTGTTTTTATTTTTTCTTTTATCTAAATAGTATGTTGTTGAGCTCATTATTTCATGAATATATTAATAGTAAAGAGGTATTTATTGTCTGACAGATAATACAGATTAAGGAAACCCTTATAGGAGGCCTGCCAAAACTTAATCAAATTTATGGTACCACATATAGTTTTCCAGCAGCAGTAGGGGTCCACTCATGGGCACAAAGACAAGATTAGCACCTGAGACACAGAAGAGCTAAAGTGTCTGTCTGCCTTGCCCGCGCTACTCTAGATGGACAGTGGTTCTATCCTCTGGCGTCCCATATGGTGCCCCAAGTCAAGAACGATTTCTGAGTGCATAGCCAGGAGTAACCCCTGAGCATCACCGGTTGTGCCCCCCCAAAAAAATAATTAGCACCTGAGAGGTGCTGTATAAGTCCCCAAATAAACAACAACAGAAAGGAGACTATTGTTTAAAATTTATATCTCAAAATTTTGTCACTATAATTTGATATCTAATCATAGAGATTTTTTGATATATATCTATAGCAGCTTGGTGGTCAAGAGTTATCATCATGTCCAACTACTTAAATAAATGTTTTAATAAAAATTTAAATATGGAAGATCTAAAATCTTATTAATCTTTATCATTCTGATCGTATTTGTTGGTTTTCTTGATGAATATATTTATAATTTACAGAATTATGTAATTTAAAGGTTTTTATGGCTTAGCTAAACATTAATCTACTTATTTCAAATGAAATTTTTTTGACATCACTAATTTCTAATATAATTTTCACTATAAATTGTCATCATCAATTACTTAATTGCATCATATTAATATTGACATGGTTTTCAATTTTATTCACAGCTGGAGTCTTTATTCACAATTTAGTATTTTTATCTGTTCAAGCTCATTGATATATATTTTATTTTACAATTCTATTTAGATTTTTGCTGCATGTTTATTAAATTTTAGATATTTGAAATCAACAGCAACAACTGGAAAATTATCTTGAAGGGGCTAGAGCAATAGTATTGCTAGTATTATAACGTAGGGCATTTGTGTTGATCTTGGCCAACTTGAGTTTGACCCCCCACATTCCATGTTGTGCCCATCAGATCATGAGTGATTCCATAGAGCCAGAAGTAATCCTTTAGAACTACCAGACATATCTCCAAAAGAAATTTTCTAGGGAATAATTTATAAAACGTAATTTTATAGAACATATTTCACTAATACACTGTTTTGGAAGATGTGACTGGAAACCTTTTCCAAAACATTATCTGGAATTTCCTTTCATCAATGCAGTGAACCAAATTGAGCATAATTAAATTGAAAAGCATTAATACAAAGAATGATAGATGCTTTATAGCAAGTAAATTATGATAGCTCATATTCAATGGATATTGTCACAATAAACTTTAAATGATGTAATTTTAGAAACAAGTATGAATTGCGTTTATAAAATGAATTTTCCTTATGAAAATTGTAAATAAAATAAATGCTGTAACTTGAAGACAGAAAAATCAGAACAGGAATGAAAATATAAAGTTAACAATGTAATATTTTAGATATTACACTACATATATACCTCTTAAGTTGTGGTGCACTGAACATGCATTAATTTTTGCAATCAGAAGTATTGTAGCTTAAAATTGCTTAATCTAGGGGCCCGGGAGATAGCATGGAGGTAAGGAATTTGCCTTTCATGCAAAAGGTCATCAGTTCGAATCCTGGTGCCCCATATGGTCCCCCGTGTCTGCCAGGAGCAATTTTTGAGTATGGAGCCAGGAGTAACCCCTGAGCACTGCCGGGTGTGACCCAAAAACCAAAAAAAAAAAAATTCGCTTAATCTACATTTTGGATGTATATTGAACAACATTTGCAAATTATTATTGAACTGAAGAAAAATTACATCAGTAAATTATGTTTTTCTCAACAATTTTTATATCAGATATAAATTTATATAGTTAAGCATTTTTTTTAATTCTGTTTTCCATTAATCTACCCTTTTAACTGCAGAAACATAAATCAGTGGTTTGGATACTTTCAAAAGAGTATGAATGTTTAGTTGAAAAAAAAATGATTTTCATTATGAGTTGTGAACCAGGAAACTTTAGTAATCTAACTCCTCAGGCATTGAAACTTTGCTTTGGTGTTTGATGATATGTACCACTATTTAAAACCTACTTCATTAGTAGTGGCCAATTTTTTGTTTTGCTTTGTTTTGTTCGTTTTGCTTTGTTTTTGGATCACACCCGGCAGCACTCAGAGGTTACTCCTGACTCTGCTCTTAGCAGGCAAGGGGGACCATATGGGATGCCTGGATTTTAACCACCATCCTTTTGCATGCAAAACAAATCCTTACCTCCATGCTATCTCTCCGGCACCAGTAATGGTCAATTTTTGCTGGAGAAAAGGGATACACATATTTATCAAGAGGTTAATTTAAGTCTTGAATGGTTAACTTAATGGTATTATATTTAACTGATAACCTATATCAGAGTGGGTTGAGCTTGCGAATGAAATAGCAAACCTATCTGGTCATATCATCATTATGTTTCAATTTAGTTTATAAAATAATATAAAGACTTAAATCTTTGAAGATGTACTTCAGCTTTTCACTATTACTTATACACCTTTTTTTACTTGATCTATATATTTTAGCATAATATTTTTATCTTAAAATTCACAAAAATTGACAATTTAAATATTTCAGCATTGTCACTTATATTATTGAAAGGTAAAATTTCCATTAAAAAGAAAAGGAATAAATGATCTTTAAGATTATTCTTCTGGGGCCGGGTGGTGGCGCAGGAGGTAAGGTGCCTGCCTTGACTGTGCTAGCCAAGGATGGACCGCGGTTCCATCCCCCGGTTTCCCATATGGTCCCCCAAGCCAGGAGTGACTTCTCAGCTCTGAGCCAGGAGTAACCCCTGAGCATCACCGGGTGTGGCCCAAAAACCAAAAAAAAAAAAAAAAGGTTATTCTTCTAAACATGGAGTTAATTCAATCTTGGTGATTTCCTTCAAGAAAAATTGTAATATATATTTCACATTTCCTCCGGTATTTGGCCAGTGTAGGCCTTATTTTTTATATAAAATTAAAACCATAATTATTTTATATGTAAAATGGAAATTTTTGTTTTTAAACAGCTTGACATTTGAGGGAAGTTGGACCACATCTGGGGGCACTCAAGGGTTACTCCTGGCTCTGTGCTCAGAAATTACTCTTGGCAAGCGAGGGGGATAATATGGAATTACTTGAATCAAAGTCAGGTTGACTGCATTAAGGTAAATGATGTATTCATCTGTGCTATTGCCGTAGCCCACAACTTAATATTTTAATAAAACATGCAACATGCTAAATTTGAACTGGTATTTAAATTGATATAAAATAAGTCAAAATTTTTCCTCTGAATTACATTTTACCAAATTGAAATCTAACCACATAATATGACAACTTTACTTCTTGTGACCAACTCAGTACTTCATGATCATTAATATCTATATATCATTCATCTATCTATCTATCTATCTATCTATCTATCTATCTATCTATTAAAATATCAATCACTTCTGAGATACCTATGAAGGCTATCAGATTTTTCTGTTTCTCCTTTCAGTCTCCTTTGTCTACTAAGGCTTATATATTCAGGTGTTTATATCATCTAATCATGAAAAGGGACACTCAAATATAGCACAAAATGATTGAAAAGTTTTAAATAGATCCTGGAATTATTTTTGCAAGTCAATGATAATTCTAAAAATTATATCCAAACAAGAACATTTTGTTCCTTTCCTGTAGCTTAAGACTGACCAAAATAGAGAGAATAAATCATGAATAGAATGTTATACAAATTGAGAGCATCTTACATATAAAAGAAAAGCTCCTTGCTTTGAGATCTTATTTGTTTTTTCCTTTCCTGTTTATCGGAATACCGAATAGACTAAGATCAATCTCTAAATCAGGTAGATGAAAATAATATCAAAGGAAATGGAAATGGGGGTTTGCATTCATTTATTAACTGGATTATATATTCAAATAGTTTCATCCTTGAAGATGACACATGATGATACCTTTTCCCCCCAATAATTCCACACATAGATTAAATTTATGTGAGATTTATTTACTTAGTGTCAGAGGTACTCCTGGGTCTGTGCTCATAAATGTGTCCTGGAAGTAGTATACAGTGTAAGAGATCAAAATGAGTTGGGCCTTGGGTAACACAGTATTACGGCATTTGCCTTGCACTTGGCTGATCCACGATAGACCTGGGTTCAATACCCAGTGTTGCATTAGGTCCCCCAAGACAGGAGCGATTTCTGATCATAGAGCCAGGAGAAAACCCTGAGGATCCCCGGTGCCGCCCCAAAATCAAGAAAAAAAAAAAAGAGCCAGGCTAAATATGAGTCAAGTACAATTACTCCTGTACTATATTTTAGGTTCCAAGTTTGTTATAGTACTTTCCTGAGGTATACTCTTTAGTTAATCAGAGGTATTTTGTTAAACAGCCATAAAAATCTTCAAATTTAATCAATTTGCTCTTTATTTTTTATTTTTATTTAAGTCCCATGATTACTTAAAGTTCACACCCTGTTTGCCTCCTTTTTCTTTCAGAGTTGCAATAATTCTTATCAATGGTACTGCCAAAGTTGAGTTCCTTTTAAGCGCATGCAGAAAAAAAAAAAAAAACCAAAAAACTAGAAAAAGCATTAGAATTTTCTCATGTGAATTCTACTCACATTTCTAAGCCAATATGTTTAAAAGATTAAATGAAAATATCCCATCTTCTGTTATCACACTCTGCTGTCTTCACCAATGTGAACTGTGAATAAGAGATGGCAGCTTTTCAATACATTGCCTAGATTTCTCTGGCTTCTAGTGCTCCCGTCATTTCTATTTCCTACCACGCTTTTGTGATAAAGCGAGAAATAATATTCTGAAATGCCACTAGCATTCAATATAGGATATGCTGTTCTCCACAATTGCCATTTGCCTGATAGGCCAAATATTTATAATACAATGACTTATGGGTCCAGTAAATTATAGACAGTTGCCTGGATATAGGTAGGGCACGTAAGAAGTTGACTTTTTGTACTATTACATGCTTAAAGTACATTTAGTTAGGAAATTATGGATGGAGTATTTCAGTTACAAATTTCTGTTGTATTTTCTGAGTTGAATTGCTTATGTTTCCATATAAATTGCTAAGCAATTTATAAGAAAATAGGCTGAGAACATTAAAACTTTAGTTAACTCTATTTCTTCAGGTCTATATAATTTTAAACTTATTTAGGACAATAGCCCATTTGTTTTATAAATCACAGTGTTCATTGCGATATCTTTCAAGCAGAAAGTATTAAATCACTTTATATTACTGAGTGCTGGAAGAATGCAGCATTATAGCTTGGCTGGCAGAAAATGTATCAGTGTGATATTGATCTAACTAGGAAAAGTAAAAGGAGCCTGAATGAACTCCAAACTGGAAGTGGTGTTATCTCCTGGTTGCAGTATTTGCTCAATCACATATGCATGGGATAAGATCCGACGTTTTTGTGTGTGCTGCAGGTTTCTGTGATTTTAGTGACAGTTGTGACAATTTCTTTAATCTGTTATATTAATGAGATTTTAGCTGAGGAATGTCTAGAGGCTATTACTTGACATAACAAGTAGGTAATGTTTCTATAAGGAATAGGTTAAAATGGAAATATTGTTATTTATTAAATAGAATTTACTGTGCCAAACCTATTTCAAGAAATACCTCTGGGCCCCTTTGAAGATTTGGAGTATCAATATACATAATAAAATACAGTTTCCATTTATAAGGACATGCGTGATTCCGGACTGTTCTACATCTTTACTCTTTACTTTGACAATTCTTAAGATTCAAATAAAATGAATTTTTGAAAATTGATTGGCTTAATAAGGGCTTGATAACTGAGATAATTTCTCATATCACTTCTCAATGCTTAAATAATATTCACCATCTTATTTGTTGGATGATTAATAAGGACACATATTGGTAATAATTTAATTGTTTTATAGTTAAGTCTGATTTGATTGACATAACCAAGGAGAAGGTTCTAGAATTATTGCAAAAACTTTATTGCTAGAGGAACATAATTTGTCAAAGTAGGAGAAGTGGCAATCACTTCATAATATATAAACTCATATTTTTGCACAGTTAAATTATATGATGTTTCACGCTAGTTATAACTCATTAAAGTAAGAAAATACAAAGAAAATGCAACCATCATGCCGAACAGAATGCAAATGCAAGAAAAGAGAGTAACTCTCCTATAAGGCTCTTAGAATTGGTTCCATTGCCAAGGGTAGTTGTAAGGGGGGTGCTACTATAGATGTGTGTTAATAGGAACTCTTCTTCACCTAGATGTTGACAACTGGTCAGCTCTCATAAATGCTTTCTAAAAGATTAAATTTAATCAGCACACTAAACTCACTTTTGGGACACACTTTAAACTGAGCTTCTTGAACCAGCCAATTCTATGATGGTTTATATTCTGAATTGCTTTTCCTTTTTTCTCTTTAGACAATACCTTTTGTGGAATCAGATTCTTTACAGTGACCTCAGATCTCAAATTATTGAATCAATAACACTGCCTACCATGTGCATGCCAAGTGATTACTAGTTACCAGCTTTCTCTGTCTTTATCCTATTTGTACATTTCATCTACATGCCCACACACAAATGTTGGTATAGTCTTCATTTTTGTGCATTGCTCTTAGAATATCACTTTATCTGCAGTCATTTCTTTGAACACGGCTTCTTCTTCATGCTTTTCATGTTCTATTTTTGAAATGTGCTGGCTGATGTCACTTCTACAGCCAGCAAGAAAAGACAGGCGGAAGTACAAACAGAGCATTTCCTCTTGGGCTGAGAATGAGGGGGCTTCTGTCTCCTCTCTTGTCACACCCAGCTTGGCATTCTCTCAATCCTCTAAAGAACAGATGCATGAGCATATTTACAAAACAGACCTGCAAGGAGCAGTTACCCATAAGATCTACAATGTGCCCATCCTCCTCACAGGAAGACTGCTAAACAAAGCCTTCGCTTACATTGGTTCAGGCAGAACTTCCCCATGGCCCCACACCCATTTAAGTAGAGAGACAGCCATAGTCTAGCTGAAGAGCAATTCATAGTATGGGCTCTGCTCTAACCTCCTTATTTTATCTTTATGACTTGTCAAAAATGACTATGTGCACAAAACTAAAGAAAAACCACAGACTGAGAACTGATATTTAACTCCAAAACCCAGCCAGGAATATCATTTTTACTTAATTATCATATTAGGCGTGTAACAAATGCGAAACATTTGACAGGACAGACTCAATGGGCTCAAGCCCATGGTTTGCATACAGGAGGTCTAGATTTAATCCATAATTTTACATGATCTGAATACTCCCAAGAGTGATGTCCAAAGACTGAGCAATGTACAGTTCCTTAATACTGCCGACTGTATCCCCACCACTCAAATTAGAAACTTAAAATTTTTTTTTTCTAAATAAATAGCTCCAACCACTTGTGACAAACTAACCTATGATGTTTATTTATGGTAGAAGAGAGGCTTGGATGCTTTATTTTTTAGCTTTGCGGCTGCAAGGTTTGCAATGCTGCTGTGGAAATAAATCTTAAGAACTCGTCCAAACTGCTGTTGAATGAGGTTTTGGTTCTACTTCTCTTTGGGTTTCATTGTGTGTGGAATATTCCTGCATTCTTTGTGTCTTTTTAGTACTTCCAGATCAAACCCCGAATTTTACACATGTAGGGCACGTGTTCTAACACTGATTTACTATCCCAGTCATATTACCTTTCCTTTTGATGGGCTTTTTGTAGATCATGAGAATCAGAGGCTTGGAAAGAGCCTGTGAGAATGGGATTGCTTTTTGACTTTTGCAAACCAAGATGACAATATATTTCATTTAGTTGCTGCCCTTTCAGTGATTGAAGAAATCAGAACAAGGTCCAATAAACACAATGATCAACTAACTGACAATCAAGTGGTCGGAGCAGGAAAAAATATATAGGCACTGAAGAATAGAGTTTTTTATACCATAGAGTGCAATGTTTAACTCATATTCATATGTCATCATTTTCTAGCAATTAATAATAAAAATTGTACATCTAATGCTTATAGATATTTTAGCAAGATTAGTGCTTGAATTAGAATATTTTTATGACTGTATTCTTCTACTTTAGAAACATTTCCATATGGAGGACTACAATGCTAGGACCTTATATATACTCTAATGGTATGAAGCTGTTATGTGTACATGGATTTTGGTTTTACCTGGTTTAAGCAAAGATATTTAAAAATAATTTGTTCATAAATTTATGATTATTAATCTCTCTTCTTATGCTCTTATATTTCTTATATTTATGTATTTATACATTAATCCATCTATTCATGCATATATCCATTAACTTATCCATCTAGAATGTAGATGGACAAAATATAAAATGAGGCTAAAATAAGTCTGGAAGTTTAAACTATGAAAAGTTATATTAAAAATGAATGGTCTCTCATGCTGAGTGAAATAAGTCAGAAAGAGAAAGAAAAAACACAGAATGGTCTCACTCATCTATGGGTTTTAAGAAAAATGAAAGACATTCTTGCAATAATAATAATTTTCAGACACAAAAGAGAAGAGAGCT